>WNGW01000071.1:12738-58316 GCA_011952105.1 Coreoperca whiteheadi
TGTGTGTGTCACTGTGCGTGTGTGTGTGTGTGTGTGTGTGTGTGTGTCACTGTGCGAGTGTGTGTGTGTGTGTGTGTGTGTGTGTCACTGTGCGAGTGTGTGTGTGTGTGTGTCACTGTGCAGGTGTGCGTGTGTGTGTGTGTGTCACTGTGCGAGTGTGTGTGTGTGTGTGTGTGTGTGTGTGTCACTGTGCGAGTGTGTGTGTGTGTGTGTGTGTGTCACTGTGCGAGTGTGTGTGTGTGTGTGTGTGTGTGTGTGTGTGTCACTGTGCGAGTGTGTGTGTGTGTGTGCGATGATGTCATGATGTTTGAGTCACAGAAACACAACAAAACTCAACCGATGTTTGAGAGGGGAAACATTCACCGATACAGAGAAGGCGGCTGATAGAGTGAATTTGTACCAAAACGACTGTGCAAAGGTACTCAGAAGGCTGCTTTCTTACACAAATAACTTTATTAAAGAAGTTTTAAGTTAAACGACAGAGGGTTGGTGTTGCTAAGAGCTTCTTCCCTCTCATTCTGCACTGCTTGCTAGATAAACTTTGTAGTGACACCAATAAATTAGCACAAGTATTTATTTCTGCATTGGATTCCTGTTTTCAGATCAGCGAGCATCAGATAAAAATACGCCGATACCGATATAACCTCGATAGGCCAATACGACACAAAGCTTCACGATCGCACCGACGCCAAACCTCCTTCATGTGTTCATAGCCCCGTGTTCCTGAATCGGCTCTGATTCTCTAATCACATCAAAGGTCAGAGGTCGCAGCCGCTGTTGCTCACCCCCCCCCCGAGGAACCTGAGGCCGGAGGTCAGTGGGTCGACACGTCCCTTTGTTCTATAGACTTTGTGTTGTGCTTGGGAAACGCTCGACACGCTCGCCTTCTGAACAGCTCAGACCAGCTGCTGACGTCCACGCCGAGGTCGGACGCCGCGAGTCGACACAGAACCAACATCCTGCATGAAGAGTCACAGCGCGTCCAAACTCTCCCGCTGCACTGAAACATGAAACTATTATAACCTCTGTAAATGATGCTAAATATAAAAAATATCTTTGAGTTTCAGACTGTTGGTCCAACACAACGAGCTCAGGGAACAAGTCAAGTGGGCATTTTTTACGTGATGAATTAAAACTAACCGACAGACTAAACGATGATGAAACTCATGAGTAGTTGCCGCCCTACTTTGTTAGCATGCTGGCAGAACTACAGCCTCACAGGGACCAGACGATTTCCACCGCTGGAGTTAAGTCTGTACTCCAAAACTACGATTTCTCAATGTTTTACTGAAAATCATGTTAGTGTTTAAAGTACTGTGTTTGCAAGGTTGTTGTGCATGTTCGTGTGATATATTTCCAATACTGAATCAGATCCAGACTACTGAAACAGCAGAGTGTCAACCTTTAGGCTCTTCAGCAGCTGAGCTCCAATCAGCATGATCAGAGCTGACTTTTACACTCACAAACATCCCTTTATAATATAAATTAAATATCTTAATCATCCTAATCTACATCTTAATCGAAATCACTGAATTTAAGGCCTCTATTTCTCTGAACTCGCACGACAGGAGACACGACGGCAAAATAAACCCTAAATTAAGTTAATACAGTAATAATAACCTTTGTTTCTAGAACTCTTTTTAAACCCAGGTTACATCGGGCTTCACACGAGGCAGCAACTTATAAAATCAACTCGTCCTAAAATCCAACCAGATGGAGAACTTTAAGGTGACAAAAGACCAGAATAAAAGAAGTAGAAGCCATTCCAGAAAAGTGAGATAAAAGCAATAAAAGGACATCCATCCGTTAGCTATACCGCCTTAGCTTTTAAATAAGGAGCCAATTAAAGTTTCAAAAACTGAAGTCAGGATAAGCTCTCAGATAAAATCATGTTTAAAGAAAAGATTTAAAAGATGAAACTGACCCTCAATAATATATATATCAGCAGACTGAGGAACATGCAGACTCACGCTGACTGAAGCTTCTGCTCTTCAGCTTCCACAAATCAATAATCCAATAAAGCAGCTCACTGCTCGCTCACACTCCTGTGTGTCTCCGTCTCTTTGTGACACACTCACATACCTCGGTCACTTTTCTCTCTCTCTCCCCTCCCTCCCCCCTCCCTCTCTCTCTATCAGCCTTACTTCCTGTTCTTTTACACTCTGTGTGAGAGTTAGTTACCTCATAAAAGAGCCAATCAATAACAGCACGCACTGTAGAAATATTAGTTTCGCTGCGCAGCCAACAAATCCCTTATTGAGTCTTTAATTGGTGATCTCTCTTGGATCATCTCTTTCTGAATCTACAGACCGAGCTCCTAAAAAGTGCAGACAAAGTGTGGAGACAAATCACCGAAGTCAAGCAAGCAAACAAACTGAGCGACAAAGATGTTAACAGCAAGTCCCAGGTTAAATAATTTGATCTTATGTCCGTCACGTTAAAGTAAGAACTTGCTACCGCTGTTACACCAGATTCTGTGACCTGCAGCAGAGCAACAGACAGTTTACGTCCGGCTAATGTCCAGCTAACGTCCAGCTAATGTCCTGCTGCCTCTGTTACACCAGATTCCGTGACCTGCAGCAGAGCAACAGCCAGTTTACGTCCGGCTAACGTCCAGCTAACCTCCTGCTGTCGCTGTTACACCAGATTCTGTGACCTACAGCAGAGCAACAGCCAGTTTACGTCCGGCTAACGTCCAGCTAACGTCCAGCTAACGTCCTGCTGCCTCTGTTACACCAGATTCTGTGACCTGCAGCGGTGCAACAGCCAGCCAATGTCCAGCCAACGCTCAGAGCCTCCTGCACAACAGTCACAGAGTTATTGAGTTGATATTTGCTGAGTGATAAGGTAGAATGAATGTTACTTCCACTGTGTAGTTTTACCTGTGCAGGGTTCATGAGTCAGGACAGGGTTAATGAACGGCACAGACACTCAATTAGAAAGTCAAGTTCGATACTGAGGGAAATAAAAACAGGACATGTTGTTTTAACTGAGAGCTCTTCATTTCCCACCAAACTATCTCAAAGGATTCAATAAGGGCTTGAAATGTATCTTCGTGTAGTCCTCACTGTCGTACGCCCCTGGTCGTTACTGGCTGTGTTCATACAGCCGCTGAATCGGTCCGACACACTTCAGTGACGAAAAGATTTAACAACTGTTTCTTCTTTCTTCTTTTGTCTGAATTGATCCAGTAATGTCCGCTGTCTTAGAACTGTTCCCCCCATACAGCCACTTCTCTTTGCCAATGACTTTACCCTTGAGGTTGCACCCTGTTACCACGGTAACCACAGGTGTCGCCAAATCAGCCAGATGTGAAATCTGAAGGATTATAGCAATACCCAGTTTCTACGGTTACAGAGCAGACCTCCAGTGATGTCATCATAAGGCAAACTGTCGTCACAGAAATGTCTCTGGGGGGGGGTCTCGGATCAGCTTTCCATGACCCACCTACTGTAGACACCCAGTGCAGATGCCTGTACTTTCATGTATGAAAACAGGTGTGGCTTTTCCATATGTTCCCCATGTTGGCGTCGTGCAGCATCATATAGCACCCAGGTGAATGTCTGCAGACAGCTATCCTGCCAGCACCACTACAGTGGTTACTATGATGCAGTTTCATACCTTCAGCTTGACGCTGCGAAACGTTTATTTTATTCTACATGTAGTGACATTTTGTCTTTGAACAAACATTCTCTACATTTTCTTTATTCTATGAATATAAATCTCCGACTAAAGTTGATATTTAGAATTTATACACCTGATTTTCAGAAATCAAAAGAAAGTAAATGAGAAGTATTCAGATGTGTCCTAGTTTCAGTCTGTTGATTCTGGCAACACAAAGGTTCCCTGTAGCTAATAAAGTTCTGCTTCAACCGTCTGTTAACCATCTTGTAAAAATCATCATCTGCTGCAGCCATTCGGTGCTGTTCGGTTCTGATTCCGCCCTTCAGGGCTCAGGCTATTTGTTGGACAACAGACAGATTTAAACAGATCACAGAAGATTTGAAGTAGAAGCCCAAACACAACCGTTGTCGGTTTGCTCTAATCCTCTGACACACACACACTCGTGACGCTGTTCCCAGGTCAGATGGAGGGCTGATAGCAGCACTTTATGGTGGTGAATCATTAGACAGCCGCTCAGGTGTCTGTGTGTGATTGTATTGTTGTTTTCATGCCGTAAATACGATGTTAATGTGACCGATTAGATCAGAGGGAAACCTGAGACTGAGGCTGCGTTCACCGTCTGCACAGACTTATGCATATTTCTAACATCACAGTCTCGTACGTGGCAGCATGAGGAGCAACCGGCTCAGAAACTAGAGATGGAAACGTTTCCCATGTCAGAACAAAGTTTGTGTGCTGAGGAAGATGATTTATTCTCATGCTGCTCCACCTTCAAACCCCTCGCTGCTCTGAGTTTCACTGCACGAGACAAATATCGTCCATCACCGTGGGAAGCAGCTCAGCAGCAAGAAGAGAACTTTATTCTCTCATTGACATTTACAAAGGCAACAGGAGGAGGGTGAAGTCTAATCCGACATAAAGGTCTGTCTCTGCGTGAACCTGTTTCTCTCTGCAGGTGAGAACACATTTCTTCCGAGGGGATGGCAAAGCTTGAGGGTATCATAAATAAAATCAGGATCAGTGATCGTTGGGAGCTGAAGATAACGTGCGTTATCGCTCAGACTGTGAACTCTGACCTGAGAGCAGTTTACTGCTCTGGGATTTAAAATCGGCTGATAACAGCAGGAACAGTCTGAAGTCTTGCTGCTGCCCCCTACAGTAAAACTACAACTTGTCGTTTTTACAGGATTTATTTGTACGAATGAAACAAAGCAGATAGAACTTGTTAATCAGGGCGCTTCAGAGCTGCTGGGAGCGGGATTCTGCTGTTTCCCCCTGTTTCCACTCTTTATGTGAATGTATTGAGGTGGTCTAATTCCCCAGGACACCTGAAGTGTTCCTTTTAGCTCCGCCTATTGGCCCGCCCCTCTTATTAGTGGAACTTGTTAAGCCACCTGAGTCCAACATGTCCCTGTGCTGCTGTTTGGGTGCCATCAGTCTGCCTGGGGAAGCTGCTCGGTGCCACCTGGGATCCTGGCAGCCTTCAGGGCCGTAAGCTTGGTGTTTCTTTAAAACCACCTCACTGAGGTGACGCTTCCCCGCGTCTCATTTACAGGCTCAGCTGCTGCTGTGCTGTGTTTTCTTTTTTGGATTCTATGCTGATGATTTGTTTAGTTTTAGTTCTCGTCTTGTGTTCTGGTGGTCGTTTAGGTTCTGCTACCCACTGGGTTCGCTTGTGTGAGTCATTTTGGGTTTATATATTTCTTCAGGGATGCTGGGTGCCCTCCTGGTGGTGGAGCTAGGCATGTGAGTTAGTGCGCTGGTCCACGAGGTCAGCACCTCGTCTGCTGTGTCCACGGGGGTGAGTAAAGGGGGGCACCCCCGGGCTTATGTTCTAGTATTTTAGAGTTAGGCCTATTTTAACAATCCGTGCGTGTAACTGGATATCTTAGCTTTGCCTTTGTAATAAACCTATTTTTGCTAAATAAGTGCTTTGTCCCTTCAGAGGGTTTCACTACAATTATTTCAATAAATGATTAGTTTCTCTTTCATTGGAAAGTCACGTCTCTGTCTTTCTTTATCAGATACTTACCGGTGTGCCTTTTCTACCACTTCAAAATTGTACAATATTTCCTGGACCAACTCCCCAGGTGGCGTCGTCGACTCATAGCTCCTCTTTATGCAGTTTTAATAACCAGCCTAACTCGCCTTGCTAAGCTAACCGGCTGCTGGCTGTAGCTTCATATTTAGCGTACGGACCCGAGAGTGTCGGCAGTCTGAACTCTCGGAGGACTAAATGTAGTTTTTCTCGCCCGGATATTCTAAACTCTGTAAAGTGAAATATAATGAGCGGGTACTAACCAGCAGCATCAGCTCAGCACTTCGGTTTATCTCTACTTTAGTCCTTTCCAGAAAATGAGACGACTTGGATACAGAAAATAAAGCCTGGCCGGTTTAGGTTACAGCTGTGACCTGTTAGTTTCTGCCAGTAGTCCCACTCTGCAGTTAGTCAACGCCCAACTATCTTTGCCCTCAAACTGGTCTGCCAGGTACCTTTAAGGCTGCCATGCCAGAAGTAACGAATCATTTTGTTAGCTCAGAGAAAACGTTACCGAGCTCATGAAGCGACGTGAAGGCCTCGCTGCTCTGTTACGGTCCCTGAACAGCGAACTGACCCTGTAGGGTTCGAGCCTCGGCACCGTTATTACAACAAACGGGGCTCTCAGTCACCAGGGACGAGCGCCACGGTCTGATAATCCGTGTTGGTCAGGCTGCTGTGGAAGAAAACCTCTGCAGTAGATTGTTTTAAGGCAGCAAGGATTCTTCCGCTTTCACCACTCTGCAGGGATCCGACAGTTTTACAAATGCTGCAGAGCCTTGACTGCATTTGTGTAAATTCTCAGGATCACAGGCTCACTGATTAACATTCAACAACAACGCGAGCTGCTGACATCACATCTGCTGCTTTTTCACCAGAGAACCCAGCGAGGAGCTCTTCCCATGACGGGGGGGGGGTGTTCATGCTTCACTCTCACCTCGTCATCAGACTGCTGCTTGGTGAGAATCAGATGGTGCTGACTCGAGTGTTTTAAAGCTCCAGTCTGACTTTTCTCACACGGCAGGTGCACCTGTTAGCCCCGCCCACCTCCTGCTCAGAGTCATGACATCACTTCCTGTCTTCCCTCTGTAACTCTCATTCAGCGTTCCTTTAATCGGTCTTTATGAAAAGCCGCGGCTGTTAGAAACTGGGCTGTGAATATATCTGCGTGTGTGAACAGTGAGTGTGACTGTAGGGGTTGGATTGTAATGTTCCTCCACCGCTGGATAACTGAGCGACACTCTGAAGGTGTCAAACAGGAAAGGTGGACTTCAGATTGTGGTCCCACATTGCTGTGGAAGCTGTCCACTTGTGTCCCACAGAAACTGAAAGAGGGGAACTTCACCTCACAGCGTCACTGTCCAAACAAAACCACGTATCTCCACATTTGGTTACTTTGAATGTTTTCAGATAAGCTTCAGGATGAAGCGTTTCTTTAGGAGTTGAGAAAATTCTCCCACTTCTTCAGATAAATGAACCATTTACAAATCTGCCGGATTATCTGGAAAATGCATTGTGACAAAGCTGAAAACGGGCTGCTTGATATACGTGGTTTTCACAGCAACTCGTTAACTAGCAAATTTTTCCACCTGCAGAAAATGGTGACATAAATATCACCAAGTTTAAAGTAGGTCCTGAGGTTTGGTGTGCGGGAAGCTGTCTAGCTTTAAATCTAAAACCGGTCCTTTAATCCAGTGAAGGTAGAACAGACAGACACTTACAGGCATGTGGAGTCTCAGCGGCCTCCTCCTCTTCCTCCCGCAGCTCCTCTCCTCCTCCTCCTCCTCCCTCCTGTCCACGGTGCTTCTCATCTGCAGTCAGAAAGTCCGCTGAGCTCAAATATCTCCCAATGTAGTACTGCTACTGTACTGCTGTGGTACTCCGTGCCCTTGATGATACTCCCTGTGTTCTGTACTCTCCCTGTGATGTTCGGCAGGTGTGTTTTCGTCACACACTTCATGTATTAATACTATTCCTGCAGTATTGCTCAGTGGTATTTTATGGCACTCTAATGTAGGCTATATTTCCTACTGTATCAGTTCTGTACTGTAGTATCAGTCTGGTACTTTGTTGTATTGCCTGTAACAGAATGTGGCTGATTTCTATCTTCTGCTCTAGTAAAGCGTTTCCACAGAGGAGTGACTGCTCTGACCAGGCTGCTGCCTCAGATACTAACTAACACAAACCGCCTATATAATGTGGAGCCGCTGACAGGATGGAGGGGGATAACAGCGGTGCTCCCTTCCCCCGCCAAACCGCCCGGCGTTCCGGATCCACTGAAGCCGAGCTGCAGCTCTGCTGACGCGGCTCGGGCGGGTCAAACTGCCTGCCGGTGGTCGGCTTGTGACTGAGACGCAGATGTGTGGCAGGAAGCAGGACACCGAACGGACGCGGCTCCAAACAGCTCTGTCAGGTGGATCCACAGACCGGCGGAGTGCGGCTCCATGACCGCGCGCAGCGCCGCGGACTCGCATTACGCGCGACGCAGGGCGCGCGCTGGAGGAGAGCGAGAATACTGTTACTATGACTACTGCTAATGCCACTGGAGGCCTGCTGTAGCTAGGCTACTAGTACTACCACTATGCTGCTACTGCTGATTTCACTTTGGGAAGCTTTTGGTAGATTACCAAGAAACTTTTGAAGACTAGTTTAATAAGTGTTCCTTTTAGAACTTGTTATGGATCTCAGCTTTAGAAACTTTGGACCGTCAAACACCTCAGGAACCCCTACCTCACTCTGACATGTTCAGGTAAAAACCTTTCCTATAAAAAGGTTAATTTGCTAAAATATATAGGTTTTAAGTCAGACAGTTAATAAAATGCAACATCCTGTACCCATGTTTTGGTGATATAACCTTATTGTTTTACCTGCGACACTCTTACCAAAAACCGAATCTGCATAATGACTTTTACTCTCAAAGTACTTCTGTACTTTTACTGAAGTGAAATTTTGAATGAAGAACAATAGAAAACCAGAACATAGAAACTACCACTGCTACTATTACTATGACTACTATTAAAAACCCAAGCACCACTTCCACCCTCCATAATACTTTATGCTTCAGGGAATGAAGGGGTGACTGTGGCTGCAGTGAGTTCTTCTGGACAGCAGGTGGCGATGTTGTTTAAAGAGCCATTCAAACTGAGCTCCTGCAGCTCCCTCTTCCTTCCTTATTGGTACTAATCCTGTGGTTCTGTGTCTGTGTGCTGCTGAGGATTCTCTGAATGATGCTCTGTTACTGTGAGACTATGTTTCTGTGTGTAATGTTGTATAATCTGCTGATGTTCTGCGTCAGACTGTAGAAACTTCACCCACCCTGATGCCGACAGCTCATCTAACGTCTGCACAGACATGCTGCTGTGCATGAAGCCTCCTTGTTGGATGTCTTCTGTGGATTCCCACAGTTTTCTGTCCGACTGAGGAAGATTCAAGCGTTGCACATTTCCAGCCCAGGTGTGTTTCTGCTGCTTCAGGTGAGGTGGGACCGTCAGACAGCAGCAACAGGCCACACCCAGCAGAGAGCCGCAGGATGGCTGATGGGGGACGTGACAGCAGGTGGCGCTGCTGCATCAACAGCCAGCTGAGACTCAAAGGTACAACAGACCGACCGCACACAGGGAGACAAGCTGGGTTCAAACCTGTGACGTGGACACAACTAAAATGCAGCACGCACATTAATGCAGCAGTGATGTTAATCCAGAAACATTAGATAGAACAGGAAACACTGACAGTGAACATTTGCCTCCTGCTCACTGAGGACTTTTACTATATTTTGCTACTTTTTCAAGTGTAAAAGCACCAATTTGTGGTTTTATAGGGGGGTTATGTGCAGGACTATATCTTAGCCAGACAATGAGCATCAACAGAACACAAAGAGGGTCATAGCTTAAGGTCTGTTCAAAAGTGAACAAAGGCAGTGGGCAAGTACGTCCTGTGTCCGAAAAAGACATACTCTAAAGTAATTATCTATAGGCTTTTAATAATACATTACCGGAGTACCTCCTCTGCTGCTAGCTTGGCTAGGTTTGTTTTTAGCCTGGTGGCTAGGCTAGCCGGTCGCTTTTAACAAGGATTTCAAGCTTGTAGCACTATTGTGGACTTAACTGTGGACTTTGAGCGTTGAAGCACTCTCACGGACTAAATGATAGCCTGATGGCTGAGTGTGGATCTTGTCACCTTACCGTCTCAAAGCTGAGGAAAAGTATCGCCTGTCTTGAAGCCCGGCTCAGAGAAAACGACAAGCTCATCCTGGAGTTCTCCACTGTCGCCTCGGCCCAGGTAAAACACCTTGCAGTCCTCAGCTCCTCTGGCTGCGCAGTCCCAAATGCAACCATCCCTTCTCACTCCCCTGACTGCTCCAGTCCAGCACTGGACAATGATCCCACTCTTCAGTGGTTCGGTTCCTTCATCACTGTCGCCCCGGAGCATGAAGCCGTCTCAGCTAAACCTGAAGAACCGTGGCTCCTCATGGGTGCAAAACCTAAAGCAATGGCCATTTCTACTCCTTCTCGAGCCCCAATGGATGCACAGCCACTCATCGGCGGGGGTGGTGAGAAGGTTCCGGTGAGTTCGACTCCACGCCAACTGGAGCACTGGACTGTAGCCTGTAAGACAGACATGGTGCAAAGCGCCTGCCTCCTGCATCTTCACATCGGGACCTTCCGCTGGCCAACAGGTTTGACATCCTGGATACACAGGATTTTCCCCTTTTTCCAGCGCTCAAGTCTTCTTCCTCCTCTCGCCACAAATTACTGAGAGAGGCCGTGATCAGGAGAAGCTCTGGGGGTCCCATTCGTCCTGAGACGGCAGAGAACATCTCTGCTAAGGAGGATGCCGCCCCCTCGCCGCAGCAGTCCCCGGCCACAACTATCCCAGGGACAGCTGATGGAACTCGGCAGTCTCCGCGATCACCGACTCTGCCTCCTCTCATCCCCCCAACTACGCTGATCATTGGAGATTCCATAGTGAGAAATATCTGCTTTGTAAATGCGGTCACACACTACTTTCCCGGAGCTACGACCCCCGACATCCTCGAAAAGCTCCCCGGACTTCTGGCTGCACTCCCGACGACTATCACGAAAATCATTGTCCATGTTCGCCACTGTCTGACACCGCCCGTCAGCAATCGGAGCTGACGAAAAACAGACTTCAACCGCCTCTTTGACCTGCTGAACAGCGCCGGAAAGCATGCTTTCATTTCGGGTCCAATTCCTACACTGGGTCGGGGAATTGGCCGTTTTAGCAGGACACTCAGCCTCCATACCTGGCTCCAGTCTGTCTGCAGCACCCATGACGTTGGCTTTATTCACAACTTTAACTTGTTCTGGGATCGCTCTTCCTTGTTTGCATTAGATGGTCTCCACCCAAACAAGTCAGGTAGTCGCATGCTGGCGGCTAACCTGAAGCACGTTGTGCTGTCCTCCTCACATAGTTGACTGTTTACATCACCTGTCCCCCGCCGCTCTTCTTCTTCCTCTTCTCTGCCCAACAAAAATAGCCTCGTACTTGCTGCTGTTACAACCTCCCCCTCGTGGACTGACCATAGTGCTGCTATCTGGAGCCCAGATCCCTCTAGTGCCACTTTTAATATTCCTGTGGTAATTTCAGATAGGTCCTTAGTGCGAAACCGACACAGCAATAACTTAATAAAGATCCAGGCCAGAACCTTACCTCCACTCTCAACCTCGAATCTGAAGCAGCACAGACTTTTTAATATGGCTTTTCTCAATCTAAGATCCCTCTCTAACAAAACCTTTATTTTAAATGATGTTCTCTCTTCTACTGATTTAGATTTGATGTTTTTAACTGAATCCTGGTTACGTCCTGGTGACCACAGTCAGCTGGCGGAATTGTGCCCTCCAGATAATGACAGCTTTAGCCGCCCTAGGGATTGTGGTCGAGGTGGGGGCCTTGTTACGGTCTACAGGAAGCATTTAAAGTGTAATCTCATAGCTTGCAACGCTTTTTGCTCCCTTGAAGTGCTCGCGTTTAAACTTGGTGGCCCCCTCCCGGTCATATTTGCTGTTATTTATCGCCCCCCTAAACCAGCTGGCTCCTTCTGGTCGGAACTCCCAGAGTTTTTATCCAGTCTTGTGTTAAATTATGATAGAATTCTTCTTTGTGGTGATTTTAATATTCATGTTTAACTCCTCAAATGCCCTTGCTGCTGATTTTTTTTAAATATCACCAACTCGTTTAACTTTCAACAACATGTATCTGGCCAAACTCACTCCCGTGGCCACACCTTAGACCTAGTCTTTAGTCTGGGCCTGAAAACCCCATCTGTGGAAATCAGGGACATGTTTGTATCTGATCACCTTTGCATTGTTTTTAAATGTGAATTAGAGGCTGCTAGTACTGTCTTATCCCGCTCTAAGCACACTCGTGTCCTTAATGAGCATAGTGCCACAAAATTCTGTACACTGTTCAATTCTCCTGGCAATGTGTTTCCCAATTCCTCCAACACCAACGATTTGGTTGATTATTTTAACTACCTGTGTTCTTCAACCTTAGATCTCATAGCTCCTCTGAAAAATAGACCAAACCCAAAGACCAGAAAACGGCCATGGTTAAATGACAGTATTCGAAACTGTAAAAGGAAGAGCAGAACACAGATGGAAAAAATCAGGTCTCCAGGTCCACTTTGTGTCCATGAAAGAGTCATTCCACCTTTATAATAGGATGGTGAAGGATGCAAGAACATCATTTCTCCGCACTTATTTCTGCCCATCAGCACAACCCCAGATTCCTATTTAAGACTGGATCCATTAGTAAACCCTGTCTCTCCTTGTGCCCCTGCTGATTGTGATGCTGATTGTGAAAAGTTTCTTATGCACTTTGCTGGAAAGGTGAAGTTAATAAGATCAGATATCACCCCCCGATCCTGCCTTTTTAGATGTGGATCACCCACTCAGGGATTCTTTGAACAATTTTTCTGCTGTTACGCTGCCTGAACTCGCGGACATGTCTCGTATGAGAGTGTCCTCCAGCCCTCTGGAAAAAATCCCAACTAGGTTTTTATTGGAAGTTATGGATTATATTGCGCCCCATCTACAAATTATTTTCAACAGCTCGCTGTCTACTGGATGCTTCCCTGATTTCTTTAAAACAGCTTGTGTCCAGCCAGTCCTTAAAAAAACCTGGGCTTGATCCCACCCTCCTGAATAACTACCGCCCAATTTCCAAACTACTTTTTCTTTCGAAGATTCTCGAAAAACTTGTATCTTCTTACTGCTGAAGAAAACAATAATACCTTTGAAAAGTTCCACTCTGGCTTTCGTCAACACCACAGCACTGAGACAGCCCTTCTCAAAGTCATAAATGACCTTTTAATTAATGCAGACGCAGGCATGTGCTGCCTTTGGTATAATTGATCATGGCATTCTTTTGGATAGACTGAGGTACTGGGTGGGCATATCTGGCACTGCACTAGACAGGTTCTCATCTTATCTGTCCAATAGGAAATTCTGTGTCCGCATTAATAACTTCATGTCATCCTTCCCCGTATCAAGTACGGTGTGCCTCAAGGCTCAATTCTGGGACCAATACTGTCCTCCTTATATGTACATGCTTCCTTAGGGTGATGTAATCCGCAGACATGGTATTTCTTTCCATGAAAGAACAAGGAGGCTTCATGTTGTTTTGCGGATGACACACAGTTGTACCTCCCTGTCAAGCCCACTGACCTTAGTACCCTGAGTTCCCTGCAGGACTGCCTGTCTGACATAAAAAATTGGATGTCAAAAAATGTTCTTCACCTCAATTCAAATAAAACTGAAATCCTGGTTATTGGGCCCCAACACATCACCAAACAAATACTGACATCTACTGGTAATCTGTCACAACATATCAAGCCTGTTGCAAGAAGTCTTGGTGTCCTGTTTGATAGCAATTCATGTTTTGAGCAACACATCACTAAGCTTGTTCAATCATGTTTCTATCACCTCAGAAATATTGCTAAAATACGATCTATTTTAAATCCCAGTGATGCAAAAACTGTTGTACATGCTTTTATCTCCTCACGCCTTGATTATTGTAACAGACTGTTCAAAAAAACTATGAAACGACTGCAAACTGTACAAAACTCAGCTGCTAGGCTGTTAACCAGGACTAAGAAGTACGACCACATTACACCTGCTTTAGCCTCCTTACATCGACTCCCTGTTTGTTTTAGGATGGATTTTAAGATCTTGTTGATTACTTTTAAGGCTCTTCATGGCCTGGCCCCGGATTATATTTTAGACCTTGTAATCCCTTATGAACCTTCACATAGTTTGAGATCCTGGGGCAGGGGCCTCCTGTCTGTTCCTGAGTCCAGGATGAAAACAAAGGGGGACAGAGCTTTTGCTATCAGGGCCCGAGGCTCTGGAACAACTTGCCTGACGACATTAGGTTGTCTGAGTCAGTGTCTTCGTTTAAGTCTCTACTCAAAACACATCTTTATCTTAAAGCACATCCTGATTCTACCTGAACTGGCTGGTTATTTTACTGTTTATTTTATTTCTTCATATTTTGTCATTCACTGTGGTATTTTATTTCTCTTGTTGTGAAGCACTTTGCTCTTTGTTTGATAAGTGCTCTATAAATAAAGTTTTATTATTATTATAAATATGAAGTTGAGCTGTGAAACGGAAGCGTTGCCCTGTAATGAACCTCTTAAAAGCCACTTTTCTCCTCATGTTTCTCCTGAAGGAGCTTTCAGATTGGAAAACTGCTGCAGCCGATTAGATTCAGTGTAAAACACCGAACCACCATCTTTGTTTTGTGTTTCCACTGGTGGAAAGTCTCTTAAGTATCTTTACTCAAGTGCTGTGCTTTAGTACACTACCTGAGTACATCGATTTTATGATACTTAAAGTAGGAAATATTGTACTTTTTACTGCACTATATTTATTTAACAGCTATAGTTACCAGTCATGTCAGTCAGTTATTTTCTCCCGCTTGTTTCCGTTGGGGGTCACGGTGACTGGCGCCTATCCCAGTGGCTTTGGGCCTTAGGCGGGGTACACCCTGGACAGTGGCCAACTCGTCGCAGGGCAGACACACAGACAGACAACCATTCACTCTCTCATTCATCCACTAGGGGCAACTTAGCGTTGTATAGTTAGCAGTTTTCAGATTCATATTTTAAATCCAAACGTGTGATCAGTTTATAAAACATGAAGTTTAGATGAAACTAGCCAACATTTCCACCAGCTCCAACATCATTAAAGTAGCTCCTACATCATAATAATCCAGTAACATGAAAACAGTGACAGGGGCCGTTCTGCACAACGAGTACTTTTACTCTGAATCACCCTCCCAGTCCTTTAACTGCAGGAACATGTTGAAGGCAGGACTTTTACTTATTTGTGATACTTGTGCTTGAGTGAATTTGAATACTTCCTCCACCACAGTTTATTTCTCAGAAGGGACGCAGCCTCGGAATCAGAGGTAAGCGTTTTGTTATTATCGTTAACGGAGATGAGGAGAAGATTATGAAGAGCTAACACTAGCTGGTAGGCTATCTAGTGTTTCCTCGTAACAGGGTCACGTCTGAACCCACATTCTGGTTTTCTTTTTGCTTCTCTGTGCAGCGTTCTGCGGTAACACGTCAGTGACGCATCATCTGTGTGGATCTGTTGACGTAGGCTCAGACTGGTCACAGTCACACTATCAGAATTTATGATCTATGGAGGCACCATTTTGGGTAACAACTGTATCATAAAAATGTCTGAAGCAACAATACGGCTGAAATGCTTCATTGGGTCACAGAATCGGATGGGTCACATAACACTTGTTATGCTCTGATGCTGCTGTTGTTGGAGTCTATTGTTATTGTTGTTATTTTCGAACCACATGAGGCGGAGTGTGTATTAACTGGAGTCATTCCTGAATTTCTCCTCAGCTGAAGTCTGATCTCTGCTGGGTCCTAAAGTCCCCCCAACTACATTGAAGTTTCAAGCTAAATGACTCGATGTGAATGTTTAAGAGTTGGAGTCTGGAGGTTTATTTGTCATCAGGTTTTATAAGCTGTTTGAATCAGAGCAGGAAGTTCAATGTAATACCTTGGTATTTACAGCAAAGTGATATAATCTGATTTCTCTGT
This sequence comes from Coreoperca whiteheadi, assembly GCA_011952105.1. Lineage (NCBI taxonomy): Eukaryota > Metazoa > Chordata > Actinopteri > Centrarchiformes > Sinipercidae > Coreoperca > Coreoperca whiteheadi. Next base: position 28,488 of record WNGW01000071.1, read on the forward strand.
TTGTGCCATCAGACCAGTCAGACTACACCCTGTCAGTCAGGAAGGTGTGCCTGCAGCCTGCACACACTCTGCTGTATCTCATCTTCTGACTCTCATGTTGCTTTAGTTAAACTTATAATAAAGTCAGAGACAAGATAAATATATCACAGTGAGTTTTGACAACGTTTCCAGTTCAACATGTATTGATTTAAATTATTAAATGTTACTTCATTTATTTCACACTAAAGAGATAATATGTACAGTAGCAGTATTATTAGATTGTGCAACAGGGAGTTACACTGTTTTGGGAGTTTGAGACTCCTATTTTAATCGGAATTGTGGTCTGTAAGATTTCATATATTAAATGAAACTAAAATACTGACTGATACAGCAGGCACAAACAAACAAAAGTGCTCTGTCTTGTCTGACAGTTGGTAACAGAGCAGGTGGGAGAGGCGTCCTCGTAAGCAGCACTTATACAGTTAATGAATTCATTACATTAGAATGGCAGTGTTGTGAAAGCTTTGAAACAGCTTCTAAACCTTCATGTTGGGAGATCAAATCTACAGAAAAAATAATTGATAATACCTTTTTATAGTACAAAGTCCTTATTTGCGTTGTTAAATAAGTAGTAAAAACTAAAGAAAACTTTACCAACTGCCTTTGGCTCCCAGTCAGAAATACCTGAGTAGGTGAGGTTGTATCGGAGGATAAATTACTTTTTTAATCCTGGCTGGTCCAGGACCAGAGTTTTTGTCAGGTAATTTATTCAGCTAACCACACAGATTCTGACTTATCTCCTCTGTTGATCAATTGTTCCAAAAAAACAGCTGCACCTTTATTGCAGTTTAAAGCAGCTGACTGTTGCTATGAGGTGCCACAGGTTTGCGTAATATGAAACGCAAAATGGTTTGTCAAGTGCCTTGTTTTCTTCACCAGGTGTTTTTATAAAAAAAACGGCATCCAGGACGGCGCAAATTGTTGCAATGTGCTATTTAATATGTGCATGGTGGCGATAGACGTAATGAACGAGGACAAGCAACCTAGCAGCAGAAGCGTACAGACTGTAAGTGTGTTTTGATTCCTGTCTTTTTTTTGTTTAGTACAGTATTACTGGTAAGAAACCGCTGTGCTCGCCAGCGTTTTGTGAAGTTGCGTTATTGCGTAATTGCATTAAGTCTTAAATCCTGCCTGGACAACTTCTGCCCTCTCACATCTAGACCAGCCCACAAATCCTCGTCTGCCCCCTGGTTATCGGATGTTCAACGCGAGCATCGCACCAACCTCCGGTCAGCTAAAAGAAAAGGGCGCAAATCAAAAGATCCCGCTGACCTATGTCTCTACCAGTCTCTCCTCTCTACTTTCTCAGCTGATGTCACCTCTACAAAAACGGACTACGACCACTCAAAGTTCAACAACTCACGACTCGCGCACTCTCTTTAAAACCTTCTCTGCTCTCCTGTCTCCGCCAGCTCCCCACCTTCATCGGATCCAACAGCTGATGACTTTGCGTCTTTCTTCGTAAAGAAAACAACTGCCATCAGCAGTCAGTTCTCTGCGCCTCCACCTGTCGACCTCGCACACATCCCAGATACGTGTCTGCTCCCCTCTTTCTCTCTTCTATCTGAAGCTGACGTTTCCAAGGTCATTCATTCTAACCACCCTACCACCTGCCCGCTGGATCCCATCCCCACCCATCTCCTTCAGGCAATCTCTCTGGTTTCCCTCCTTCCTTTCATTGCCAAAGCTCTGGAACGAGTTGTGTTTAACCAGCTCTCTTCCTTTCTCACACAGAAAAATCTCCTGGACCGCAACCAGTCTGGTTTCAAGAGCGGCCATTCCACGCAGACCGCACTGCTCTCAGTTGTCGAAGCCCTGAGACTGGCAAAGGCGACATCCAAGTCATCCGTACTTATCTTACTGGATCTATCTGCTTCCTTTGACAGTTAATCACCACATCCTCCTGTCCTCTCTCAGTGCTATGGGTGTCTGGCTGGACTCCCTGCTTGCACAACCAAACCTCTGCAGATGATCCAGAATGCGGCGGCAAGAGTGGTCTTCAATGATCTGAAGAGAGCGCACGTAACTCCTCTCTTCATTAAGTTACACTTGCTCCCTGTTGTTGCCCCCTTCAAGTTCAAAGCGATGCTCCTGGCCTACAAGACCCCCACTGGTTCTGCCCCATCATGTCTTCACTAACACAGACCTGTGCTCCTGCCAGGTCCCTGCGCTCTGCAGACCAACAGCGTCTGGTGGTACCATGGCAACGAGGAACAGGATCCCTCTGGAGCAGCTTCTCTGGATCCGTTCCTCATTGGTGGAATGATCTGCCTGCTCCTACAAGATCAGCAGGTTCTGTAGCCGCCTTTAAAAAGCTCCTGAAGACGCAGCTCTTCCACCAACACCTGACTGACCATCACTGACTTCTACTTCCTTTCTATCTGTCTCCATTTAAAAAAAAAAAAACCCAAACCCTTCCTCTCCTTAGCTTTGTATCCTGTGCTAAGCTTTAACAGACTAGTTTTTGGTGCACTTATGCTTTTTGTTACCTTGTGTTGTTATAATTGCTTCCATTGTCTTCCTCATATGTAAGTCGCTTTGGATAAAGGCGTCTGCTAAATGACTAAATGTAAATGCCGGGGTATGGTGCTTATTAAACATCCTGGACGCCGTTGTTTTAAGAAAAACACCTGGTGAAGGTGAAAGAGCAAAGCACGTGGCTATTTGGCATTTCATCGTTTTAAGACTTCAAGTCTATTTTCTTCTGTTTTGACTACAGTGATTGTGTGTTGAGTTCTGAGTCCTGTCAAAACATAGGTGACCTACACTCTGTTCACTGTTCCTGAACGCATCCTGCTCTGCTAACATACAGTTCAATCTGCACCTGACAGTGAAAGTATCTGATACTGTCAGTTCAGATTCCATTTTGTAACCGCATTTTGTAAAGTCAGGGTGAGTGTTTCAGCATTATTATTATGTTACTGTCAGAGTCTCTGAGTGTCTGTCTGTTGAGTTTTAGATCATCGGCTTTTAGGAAAGCTCGTGGCTCTGAAAGGACTCCGTAAAACATGTCAAAGACTAAATTCATGTCCAGGAAAGAAACATTTAAACTTCCTGTTGGGTTTCAGTTCAGTGTCAGTTAGACTCTGCTGGTACAACAGTTCTCTGCAGCAAACTTAAGCTTCAGACTCATCAAGTTCAGCAAGAGTTTTATCCAAATAATTCTGCAGACACATTTTCTCACAGTGAAGAGAAAAATTCTTAAATATAAGTAAGATATTAAAGAATTAAGTTATGGTTACTTAAACAACTATTAAATAATTACACAACCAGAGGAAGCTCAGCTGCTGTTCTTCCTTTTAGATTTCAGAGCTCACTGAGTAAAAACACGTTTCTGTCCACGGCTGCAGTTCTGTGAAAGCATCTTCAGGATCCCTGAGACGACTTCATTAATCTCTAGTCTTAGTTCTAACTTCATGTCAGGGTGTTTGCAGGCTTGTGTTTGCCTTTGTTTTGGCCAAATAAGACTGACTTCAGTTACCATGGAAACCTGTCCCTCATGGTACTGGTCAGCTTAGGTTTCAGGTTTAGCTATTTGCCGTTCATGTAATCTTCATCACATTTTGACAAATCCTTTTCAGTCTTAAAGTATCTGCACAATATTCCAGTCAACGTGTCCTTTCAAATGCACAGTAGTATAATGCATTATAATGCACTATAGACATGAGCTTCATATAAAGTGCAGCAGAGAAACCAACCAATAAAGGGCAGGAGAACAGCAGTTTAATTTAGCTCTGAAAGGTTGGGGTGTGTTTGAGATCATCAGGAAGCAAGCTTCACCATGTTTGGTTCTGACTGGAGGTTCTACCAGCTGACTGCTTCCTGAAGATCTTATGGTTACTGCTAGGTTTATATGTATTCTTCATGCAGGGAAACTGAGCTGACAGAATTTCAAAGGAATTCTCTCCACTTCTGTCAGTCTGCGCTAACTGCTGGTTTACAACATTCTGCCAAAAGTTCTTGTTTGCTTTATTCATTTCACTGGGTTTATTAGTTTGTGTTTCATTATTTATTCTCCATATTATATCTTTATGTGCTGCTCTGTGGCAGCAGACTTCACAGTTTTGTTTTTACATGTCTGTTTTATTGATGCGATCAGTGCTTGATGTCTCAGGTCTGTGATTCAGAGTCCTGAATGAGTACGTTTGAAATCAGACTCTCGTCTCATTGGCTCTAAATTGCTTCATGACAGCCCTCTGAGCAACAACAGGTTAAAATGAGCTCTCACAGCTTTGTGTGTCAGATGAACTGAGACGTCTGGCTGAACTCTAACTGCTGCTTTTAAAGTGGATTTCAAAGGCTGTCTTTGTGATCGCAGGATAATACACTTTAATTTTGATAAATGTAAAATAAATAGGAATCTACTAAGTTAAGTGGAGTACTGACTGGGTCTGATTATACTGTGTATGTGTGTCTCCAGTGTTACTGGTTCACCTCTCAGACTGGAGAAGATGAGTGATTTGGAGGAAGAGGAGAACAGATCAGAGTCTCCAGGATTTATCAAGAGCAACCGCTCTAAAGGTCTTCCAGACTTCAGTAATGAACCTGGACCCTCAGATACAAAGTATGAGACCAGAAAATCACTTTGTATGATTTTAAAAATGAATTTCCATTTTATTTCATGAAATAAGTATGTGATCACCTACCAACCACCAAGAATTCTGGCTCTCACAGACCTGTTAATTTGTCTTTAAGAAGCCCTCCTATCCACCACTCATTACCTGTATTAATTGCACCTGTTTGAACTCGTTACCTGTATAAAAGACACCTGTCCACACACTCAATCAGTCTCCAACCTCTCCACTATGGGCAAGACCAAAGAGCTGTCTATGGACACTAGGGACAAAATAGTAGACCTGCACAAGGCTGGGGTGGGCTACAGGACAATAGACAAACAGCTTGGTGAGAAGGCAACAACTGTTGGTGCAATTATTAGAAAGTGGAAGAAATTCAAGATGACTGTCAATCTCCCTCGGACCGGGGCCTCATGCAAAATCTCGCCTCGTGGAGTATCAATGATCTTGAGAAAGGTGAGGGATCAGCCTAGAACTACACGGGAGGACCTGGTCAATGACCTGAAGAGATTTGGGACCACAGTCTCAACGGTTACCATTAGAAACACACCACACCGTCATTGATTAAAATCCTGGAGTGTGCGCAAGGTCCCCCTGCTCAAGCCAGCACCAGCACATGTACAGGCCCGTCTGAAGTTTGCCAAAGACCATCTGGATGATCCAGAGGAGACATGGGGGAAGGTCATGTGGTCAAATAAAACCAAAATAGAACTGTTTGGTATAAACTCAACTCGCCGTGTTTGGAGGAAGAAGAAGGATGAGTACAATCCCAAGAACACCAGCCCAACCGTGAAGCATGGGGGTGGAAATATCATGCTTTACGGGTTCTTTTTCTCTAAAGGGGACAGGACGACTGCACCGTATTGAGGGGAGTATGGATGGGGCCATGTATTGCCAGATTTTGGGCAACAACCTCCTTCCCTCAGTAAAAGCATTGAAGATGGGTCGTGGCTGGGTCTTCCAGCATGACAATGACCCCAAACATGCAGCCAGGGCAACTAAAGAGTGGCTCTGTAAGAAGCATTTCGAGGTCCTAGATGGCCTAGGCAGTCTCCAGACCTGAACCCAATAGAAAATCTATGGAAGGAGCTGAAACTCTGTGTTGCCCAGCGACAGCCTCAAAACCTGAAAGATCTGGAGAAGACCTGTATGGAGGCCAAAATCAGGAAACATCTAACCTCTGGAATTGTAAACAAAGGTTTCTGTACCAAATATTTATATTTTTCTATTGTATCAAGTACTTCTTTCATGCAATAAAATGGAAATGAATTATCTAAAAATCATGCAATATGATTTTCTGGATTTAGTTTTTTTTAGATTCTGTCCATCACAGTTGAGGTTTACCTACGATAAAAATTACAGATCTCTTTATTCTTTATAAGTGGAAAACTTGAAAAATCTGCAGTGTATCAAATATTTATTTGCTCCACTGTACATATATAGAACCATGTTGGAAACATATTAAACACAACAAAACATGATTTAAAAACAGTAGATTTATGTACAGGAACTGCCAAATGTTTGTCATAATCATTCACATTGTCTACACACACATAGACAGTTGAATCTACTTTAAGATGTCCCATCTTCTGCCACTAATGTGGATTTCAAACCAGTTCCGCAGTGAAAGGATGAGTAATTAGAGCATGAATTTCCTTAGACATGTGAATAACCTTTGTACCAGCTCAGGATGAATCTTCAGCTTTACCTGTAGATCCAGCTGGAGTTTGTCCGAGTTACACAGCACATCTACCAAAATCACCAAAATTAAAATTAGCTGGGTTGTTTCTCTGCATGTAAATGTTGAAGAACATGAGGAACCTTTCTGCCTTTTGTAATTTGTCTCACAGGGGAGCAGAAGTTTACTGATGTTTGAACTGCCCTTGATTAAGTGTCTGAATAAAACAAACCAGCATGACTGTCAGGAAGTGGTCAAAGTTTTTTGGACACCAGGTTCTCTTGTTGGATGATGTTCATAACTCTGGAAAGCTTTAGTCAGCTTTGTAACAGCAGTGAGAGACAGCTCACAGCGACCACAGATGGTGCTCTGTCTCTGCAGAGAGCTGCGAGCGTTGCAAGCACCACGGTAACAAACTGTTTATTGTTTGAATTAAACACCAGGATGTGGACAGAAAAGCCACATATATCTGTAGGGAAACCTGTGAGCTGTGAGTCGGTCAGCACTGATGTAATGTGTTATAAAGAATGTGTTCATCTCCACAGAGAGAAGAAGAAGAGGAATCATGTTCCTGTGGAGGAGCAGCCGTCCTGCTGTGCCTTGTGTCAGGACTTGAAGGATCCAGTCTCTACCAGCTGTGGACAATGGTTTTGCAGACGGTGCATCACCTCCTACTGGAACCAGTCTGTTTCATCTGGAGACTCCTCCTGTCCCCAGTGTCCAGAACAAGAGCTGGACTGCACACGGCCAGTCAGACCAGCGCTGTACAAAGTAAGACAGAACACCTGTCTGCCGATTCTTCTGGTTTATTTGTTGTGTTCATGACATTTAAAAGCCTTTATGTATTTTTTATTGCTTTAATGTTAAAAAATAATCATTGCATTCTAAAAGCAGCAGTGTGTTGGATTTTGTGGCATCAAGCGATGAAATTGCAGATTGCAACCATTTGAAACCCGCTCGACTCAACCTCTCCTTCCAAGGAGAAACTACGGTGGCCGCGAAACACAACAATGTTTGGTTTGTCTTTTCTGGGCTACTGTAGAAACATACTTATAAATATTATATTCCATTTCTGCCAACATCCATCCATCCATTCATCTTCTACCGCTTATCCGGGGCCGGGTCGCGGGTGCAGCAGTCTGAGCAGAGACACCCAGACTTCCCTCTCCCCAGACACTTCCTCCAGCTCTTCCGGGAGAATACCAAGGCGTTCCCAGGCCAGCAGAGAGACATAGTCCCTCCAGCGTGTCCTAGGTCTTCCCCGGGGCCTCCTCCCGGTTGGACATGCCCGGAACACCTCCCCAGGGAGGCGTCCAGGAGGCTTCCGGAACAGATGCCCGAGCCACCTCAGCTGACTTCTCTCGATGTGGAGGAGCAGCGGCTCTACTCTGAGCTCCTCCCGAGTGACCGAGCTCCTCAACCTATCTCTAAGGGAGCAACCAGCCACCCATTTTGGCCGACTGTATCCGGGATCTTGTTCTTTCGGTCATGATCCAAAGCTCATGACCATAGGTGAGAATAGGAACGTAGATCGACTTGTAAATAGAGAGCTTCGGCTTGCAGCTCAGTTCTTTCTTTACCACGACAGACTGGTATATTGACCGCATCACTGCAGAGGATACACCGATCCCCCTGTCAATCTCCCGCTCCGTCCTTCCCTCACTCGTGAACAAGACCCCAAGACACTTAAACTCCTCCACTTGAGGCAGGAGCTCTCCACCATCCTGAAGGGGACAAGCCACCCTTTTCCGGCTGAGAACCATGGCCTCGGACTTGGAGGTGCTGATTCTCATCCCCCGCCGCTTCACAATTGGCTGCAAACCATCCCAGTGCACGTTGAAGGTCCTGATTTGATGAAGCCAACAGGACAGCATCATCTACAAAAAGCAGAGACAAAATCCTGTGGTCCCCAAACCGGACTCCCTCCGGCCCCCAACTGCGCCTAGAAATTCTGTCCATTTAAATAATGAACAGGACCGGTGACAAAGGGCAGCCCTGCCGGAGTCCAACATGCACCGGGAACAAGTCTGACTTACGGCCGGCAATGCGAACCAAACTCCCCGGACCCCATACTCCCCAAGCACCCCCATGGGTCACCGCAAGGGACACAATCGAATGCCTTCTCCAGATCCACAAAGCACATGTGGGCTGGTTGGGCAAACTCCCATGAACCCTCCAGCAACGGGTATAGACATGGGCCAGTGTTCTACGACCGGGACGAAAACCGCATTGTTCCTCCTGAATCCGAGGTTCTACAATTGGCTGAATTCTCCTCTCCAGTACCCTGGCATAGACTTTACCGGGGAGGCTGAGGAGTGTGATACCCCTGTAGTTGGGACACATCCTCCGGTCCCCCTTCTTAAACAGAGGGACCACCACCCCAGTCTGCCAGTCCAGAGGCACTGTCCCCAGCCGCCCCGCAATGTTGCAGAGGCGTGTCAACCAAGACAGCCCCACAGCATCCAGAGACTTGAGGTACTTAGAGCAGATCTCATCCACCCTCGGTGCCATGCCACCGAGGAGCTTCTCAACTACCTCAGTGACCTCCACCTGGGGCATTGACGAGTTCACAACTGAGCCCTCGGCCTCTGCTTCCACAGTGGAAGACATGTCGGTGGGGTTGAGGAGATCCTTGAAGTACTCCTTCCACCGTCCAAGGATGTCCCCAGTCGAAGTCAGCAGATTCCCAACCCCACTGTAAACAGTGTGTGCAGGGCACTGCTTCCATCTCCTGAGGAGCCGGACGGTTTGCCAGAATTTCTTCAAGGCCGACCGACCGGTCAAACTCCTCCCAGACCCGGGTTTTTGCCTCTGCAACCACCCAAGCTGAAGCTCGCTTGGCCCTCCGGCATCCATCAGCTGCCTCCAGAGTCCCCCGAGCCAACCAGGCTCGATAGGACTCCTTCTTCAGATTGACGGACTCCCTTACTTCGGGGATTGCCGCCACGACAGGCACCGGAGACCTTGCAGCCACACCGGTGCTGTGGCCGCGTCAACAATAGCGGTGGAGAATATGGTCCACTCGGACTCAATGTCTCCAACCTCCCTCGGGATCTGGTTGAAGCTCTGCCGGAGGTGGGAGTTGAAGATCTCTCTGACCGGAGATTCTGCCAAACGTTCCCAGCAGACCCTCACAGTACGTTTGGGTCTGCCAAGTCTGTCCAACTTCCTCCCCCGCCTTGGGATCCAACTCAACACCAGGTGGTGATCAGTTGACAGCTCCGCCCCTCTCTTCACCCGAGTGTCCAAGATATACGGCCGGAGGTCAGATGAAATAACCACAAAGTCGATCATCGACCTCCGATCTAGGGTGTCCTGATGCCAGGTGCACTGATGGACACCCTTATGCTTGAACATGGTGTTCGTTATGGACAAACTGTGACTAGCACAGAAGTCCAAAAACAGAACACCACTCGGGTTAAGGTTGGGCGGGGACGTTCTTTCCAATCACACCCCTTCAGGTGTCACTGTCGCTGCCCACGTGACGTTGAAGTTCCCCAGTAGAACAATGGAGTCCCCAGTTGAAGCACTTTCCAGCACCCCTCCCAGAGACGCCAACTTGGGTCGGGAACTCTACACTGCCATTCGGCCTTTAAGCACAAATAACAGTGAGAAACCTATCCCTGACCCGAAGGCATAGGGAAACGACCCTCTCGTTCACCGGGGTGAACTCCAACACATGGCGGCTGAGCTGGGGGGCTATGAGCAAGCCCACACCAGCCCGCCGCCTCTCACCGCGGGCAACTCCAGAGTAGTAGAGAGTCCATCCTCTCTCGTGTAGTTGGGTTCCAGAGCCCAAGCAGTGTGTGGAGGCGAGCCCAACTATTTCTAGTCAGTATCTCTCAACCTCCTGCACCAGCTCAGACTCCTTACCACCCAGCGAGGTGACATTCCATGTCCCTAAAGCCAGATTCCATGTCCGGGGATTGGGTCGCCGAGGCCCCCACCTTTGACTGCCACCAAATCCACAATGCACCGGCCCCCTACGGTTCCTCCTGCAGGTGGTGGGCCCACAGGAGATCATTTCTGCCAACAGCTCCTCCTAAATGTTACACACTAGACCTTTAAAATATTTTCCTTTAGTCTCACATGTTTCCTTCTCTTTCAGCAGATAGTGGTCTTCAGAAGATTTTAGATGAACATAAGATCAGTCTGAGGAGGAGATGTGAACATGTGACTGAAGGAAGTGATGAAACAGGAAGTGGAACCCTCCTCAACAGGATCTACACTGAGCTCTACATCACAGAGGGACAGAGCAAAGAGGTTAATACCCAACATGAGGTGAGGCAGCTGGAGACAGCTTCCAAGATGAAGACCCTCCACGACACTCCAATCAAGTGCCACGGCATCTTTAAAGCCTTACCTGGGCAACAGGGACACATCAGAGTCGTCATGACGAATGGCGTCGCTGGCATTGGAAAAACCTTCTCAGTGCAGAAGTTCACTCTGGACTGGGCAGAGGGCTCGGAAAACCAAGACGTCAGTCTGCTGATTCTGCTTTCGTTCAGGGAGCTGAACCTGATCAAAGATGAGCAGTACAGTCTTCTCACGCTGCTCTATGTTTTCTATCCAACATTACAGAAGGTCACAGCAGAGAAGCTCGCAGTCTGTAAACTTCTGTTCATCTTTGACGGCCTGGATGAAAGCAGACTCTCACTGGATTTCCTCAACAATGACGTTGTGTCTGATGTCACACAGAAGTCATCAGTCAACGTGCTGCTGACAAACCTCATCGAGGGGAATCTGCTTCCCTCGGCTCTCGTCTGGATAACTTCTCGACCTGCAGCAGCCAATCAGATCCCTCCTTCATGTGTTGACAGGGTAACAGAAGTCCGAGGCTTCACTGACGCCCAGAAGGAGGAGTACTTCAGGAGGAGAGTCAATGATGAAGAGCTGTCCAGCAGAATCATCTCTCACATCAAGACATCCAGGAGCCTCCACATCATGTGTCTAATCCCAGTCTTCTGCTGGATCACTGCTACAGTTCTGGAGCACATGTTGACTACAGACCAGAGAGGAGAGCTGCCCAAGACCCTGACTGACATGTACTCACACTTCCTACTGGTTCAGACAAAGAGGAAGAAGCAGAAGTATAATGAGGGACATGAGACGAGTCCACAGGAGCTGATCGAGGCTGACAGGGAAGTTCTTCTGAAGCTGGGGAGGCTGGCGTTTGAACAGCTGGAGAAAGGAAACATCATGTTCTACCAAGAAGACCTGGAGCAGTGTGGTCTGGATGTCACAGAGGCTTTGGTGTACTCAGGAGTTTGTACAGAGATCTTCAAAAGAGAGAGTGTGATCTTCCAGAAAACAGTCTTCTGCTTTGTTCATCTGAGCGTGCAGGAGTTTCTGGCTGCAGTCTACATGTTCCACTGTTACACCGACAGGAACGCAGAGGTACTGAAGGACTTCCTGGGAAAAGTCTGGAGACACAGGGGCTCATCCCTGGATGTCTTCCTGAGGAAAGCCATGCAGAAATCCCTTGAAAGTAAAAATGGCCACCTGGACCTGTTTGTCCGCTTCCTTCATGGCCTCTCTCTGGAGTCCAACCAGAGACTCTTAGGAGGCCTGCTGGGTTGGACAGACAACAGTCCAGAATTCTACCAGAGAGCCATCAACAATCTGAAGAAGATGAACAGTTATAAAATCTCTCCTGACAGAAGCATCAACATCTTCCACTGTCTGACGGAGATGAGCGACCACTCAGTACATCAAGAGATCCAAGATTTCCTGAAGTCAGAGAACAGATCAGAGAAGAAACTCTCTGTGATCCACTGCTCAGCTCTGGTCTACATGCTGCAGATGTCAGAGGAGGTTCTGGATGAGTTCGACCTTCAGAAGTACAACACATCAGTGTGGGGGCGACAGAGACTGATTCCAGCTGTGAGGAACTGCAGAAAGGCTCGGTAAGTCCAGATGTGATTAACATTATAAATCAGCAGTTTAGTTCTTCAAATTTAAATACTATAACATTTTGATTATTCTTAAAATAGTGTTCCAGTCGTTTATTACAAACATTATCTGTCAGTTGTGTTTTGTCACAGATGTTCTTGAGCTGTTTTCAAACTGTAAGTAAATAAAATGTAGATATTTCACTTGGTTGTGTTTGTAGCTGTCAAATTAATGAACAGTTATTTATTTCTAATAATTTTTACATTTTACAGTTTTTTCTTCTGTTTATCTTCCTTTGGGTGACGGAGGCATCATGCAAACCTGCCTAAACACATGAAGTACTTTAAAGGTTGTGTTTGAGATTTTACGTCAACAGCATTTGATCACAACATACAGCAGTATTTTACAGTTATCAGTGGATACAGTAAAGTTATTATTACTTTACTTTTTTAGATTCCATAAGATTCATTTTTATGAATTGGCTTTTAATTAGTTTTAATTCTTTATAGAATTAAATTATTTAATTAAATATTGCCACAGCACAGGAAGTTCCTGGGGAGCAGTCTTAAGTGGTCATCGAGCCCAAGAGGAATGGGAGGGTCAACAGCTTGAGTGGCAAATAAATTGCCTGGAGTTGATGGCTGTATTTCTGGCCGTAAAATACTTTCTCCTCCTGTTGAGGGGCTGTCATGTCCTGGTGCGGGTGGATGGTACAACCACGGTCTCCTACATAAATCACCAGGGGGTCTGCGCTCGCGCAATCTGAACAGGATAGCAAGGCAGATTTTTCTCTGGGCTGGAGCTATATAAGCTCCGGTCATGCAGTGTACATTCTGGGGCAACTGAATGTGAGAGCAGACTTGCTGTCCACAGAGACTTTAAAGATGGGCGTGTGGACCTCCACCCAGAGATTGTCAGTCAAATATGGACCAGATTTCACAGAGCAGAAGTGGACCTCTTCGCCTCTTGTCAGACAGCGCAATGTCCCCTCTACTTCTCTCCCAGCTCCACTGGGTCTGGATATGATGGCTCATACATGGCCCTTGATGTGCCTGTATGCCTTCTCTCCAGTCGCTCTGCTCCCAGAAGCTCTAGCCAGTGTTTGCCAACAAGGGTCCGAGATCTTATTGATCGCCTCGTTGACCGAACAGAATATGGTTGTCGGACTTGACGTGAGCAATTCCAGCGAGGAGGGACCTTCTGTCTCAGGCAGAGGGCATGATGTTTTATCCCGAGCCTGAACTGTGGAACCTCCATGTTTGGCCCCTGAAGGGTACGAGCTGAGGAACACAGGGCCTTCGCCTGCAGTTATTGAAACCATTCTAAGTGCTAGGGCTTCCTCTACCAGGAAACTTTATGCCAGTAAATGGGGTGTCTTTGACAGATGGTGCGTGATGCAGCAGGTTGAACTGCCAGGTTGCTTCAGTTCTGGATTTTCTGCAATTAAAGTTGCTCGCAGGCACTTGCCCCTCCCCTCTCAGGGTTTATGTGGCCGCTCTCTTGGCTTGCCACGCCCTGGTGGATGGGGTGCCTCTGGGGAGGCATCCTCTGCTGGCCCACTTTATTCGCAGAGCCAGGCGGTTGAGGCCTCCCATAAGAGGACCACTAGAGTCAGCGTTTGACAAACTTCTGACTCTGAAGATGGTTTTCTGATGGCAACAATATCTCTGAGGACGATCGGGGATATGCAGGCTCTGTCGGTGTCACCATTTTGGTTAGACTTTTTGCCCAGGTTGGGTGAAAGTGATTTTGCATCCTTATCCTGACTACCTGCCTAAGGTTCCTTTCTACGACTGCACATCCTGTCATTCTGGAAACCTTCTGCCCTCCGCTGTTTGTTATGCTGGAGCAGGATAGATTTCATAGACTGTGTCCAGTGCGTGCTCTCCGGGCCTACGTCCACCGTACTAGCTAGTGGCGTAGGTCGGAAGAGCTGTTTGTTTGTCATGGGGGCCGTAACAGAGGTTCTGCCGCCACCAAGGAAACCATGTCACACTGGGTCAGGGATGCTATCGCTCTTGTTTATGAGGTACGCGATCAAGCTTCGCCAATAGGCTTAAGGGCTCCCTCCACCAGGGGGGTTGCCTCTTCTACTGCTTTGGCAAGGGGTGCCCCTTTACAGAGTGTCTGTGATGCGCACACATTCATACATTTTTTATAGTTTAGATGCTCATTCGACTCCGGGCTCCCATGTACTTGAGTCCTTGAAAGGGAACTCTCGAGGTTACTTGATTGTAACCCTGTTCCCTGATAAAGTTGAACGAGATGATGCATCGCAGTGCCCTGGTGATGTTGCCCAAGGACTGGTCTTCAAACAAAAGGATCTGAAGGCTTGCAGCTGGGGCTCATCTATATCTTTGGGTCAATTTCATTGACGTGTTTAAACACTTTTCACAGCCGGTTCCTGTAAAGACGTTCCCATATGCATACTGCATGCAGCATCTCGTTCTGCTTTATCAGAGAACAGAGTTACAATAAAGTAACCCCGAGAGTTTTCTCTCTTGTTGGTGTAGAGAATAGTAGTACCAGGAAATGCACAGCTTCCACCAATAACAGGTCTGGTGAATATATAAGAGCAGACTTCAGACTTCTTAACAGATCTTATGCACCCCAAGGCTAAAATTATGTTTTTAATACTGGTACGCTGATGAAATCTTTCTGATGACATTATTTTGAAAATAATGCAACTTTATTGGTTTGTTAATTGTGTTTATATACATATATACAAATTGCATACTACAATTTCAGTTCAAAATATTTCTGGATCGGTCTTTTGAACGATGTAAAGAATTGATTCAGTACACACGACATCTATGGCATGTCTGTCCGTCATGGAAGAGGGATCCCTCCTCTGTTGCTCTTCCTGAGGTTTCTATAATTTTTTTTGCAGGTCTGAGAGAGTGATGAGAATTATTTTTTCATGTCAAACAGTGAGACAAGATTACCTGAACCACTGATGTGAAGAAAAAATGTTAATCAAAACAGGAAACATCAAACTGTTGTCATCAAATGCATGAAGTAAATATAAGTGTCGTGTTTCATAATAATATTTTGTAATTCATGTGTCATGACAGACTTTCTGGCTGTGGACTCTCAGAGACTCCCTGTGAAGTTGTGGCCTCAGCTCTTAAGTCCAACCCCTCCCATCTGAGAGAGCTGGACCTGAGTGACAACAAGCTGCAGGATTCAGGAGTAAAGCTGCTGTCTGCTGGACTGGAGAGTCCAAACTGTAGACTGGAGACTCTGAGGTTAGTTCACTGACTGGCGCTTATATAGTTTTGTTGTACATATTTAATTCAATTCAGGTTTCACATTTTTGGTTCATAAAGTTTGAAGACTTACAATGCTGAAGAAACAGATATATTTTAGAAATGTTCTTTCTTTCCAAATGGCTTAACAATTGTTAGAGAAATGACATGTCTGACAGTGTTTCAGCCTCCACAGACTCACATTGTGTCCATCGGTCAGTGCAGATGATGTCAGTACTGATGAGGCTGTGAGGGACATGAATGAGGGGGTTGAAGATCTGATGACAGCAGATAAAAACAGACTGCAGTTTGAGCTTCTGTGTAAACAGCGAGAGAGACAGGTTGGATGAAGAAGAGAAGACATGAATGCAGAGCTCAATAAAGGTGAAGTGAGGAGCTGATCTGGCTGGTAATAAACAGCTCAGAGTAATAAACAGCAGCCTAACAGGCCAACACGTCACCACAAAGCAGGATTCAAGGTCTGTTTGAGGATTTTAGACATCAGCTGCAGGAGAAAAAGGACTCTCTGTTGTAATGACTACATGAAGATGGCAGCTGAGAGCAGTCATAGTGTTTGTGATTTAGAGCAACAACAGACTGTATATAGTTTTTAAAAAGTTCCTGTTCCCTGACAAATCAACTCTGTTTAAGAATCATCAAACTGTTTCTGAGTTTCTGCAGAGATCTTTTGATCCTAAAGTTCAGTTAAGTTTTAGAATCTGGATGAAGATTAAACTGCACATCACACTCACAGTTCCTCTGGTTCTGCAGCTCATTTGAACATGTCAGAAGGTGCAGCACTCTTCAACAAACAAGTGTTGCACATATCAAGTCAGTATTTAGGGTTTGACAGTGTTTCCTTGTTGAGCTGCAGTTGAGGAATAGTAACTCAAACAGGGACTTTGGTCCTAAATAGTCTGTAACTTTAGGAAACACCCAGTTGATTTGTCAAACTCAAAATGCTGAAGCTTCATATTAGTTTCATCTGAACTTATGAAGTCATTTCTTACAGTGTAGTTGTGTTAGGAAGGGACCAGTGTAGTAATGAGTTACAGTTACTCTTACTTAAGTAGCTTTTTGTAAACAATGTACTTCAAAGATTAGTTTTACTGTACCATACTTTTTACTTGAGTAGATTTGTGAAGAAGAAACACTGCTCTTACGCCGCTACATTGGGCTACACTGACTTGTTACTCGAATGATTACTGCCACCAAGAACTCTCTAATGTGCATGTTGCTGTTTTAAGACACACTGAACACATGTGGACTCTCCTTTTAATGACATAAACCTACGAAGCTACTAAATACAGTAAGAAGGTCATGTAATAAATTAAATAATGAATGTGTTGACATGAATAGTTGTATGAATGTTGTGCTGACATTTGGATGATGTCTTTAGAAGGCTGACATTATGATGATCCACAATAACACAATGACAAAGTCACTCTACTCATTTAAGGGAGAAGCCCATTGATTAGGACATAGTTATGTTGAGCTACACAATTAAAACCTGAACACACCTGATTGGATTATAAATGGATTTTAGCTCCATCATTTCTTCTTTGATCAGATTGAGGGGCTGCAGGTTGTCAGAGATCAGCTGTGCTTCTCTGGCCTCAGCTCTGAAGTCCAACCCCTCCCATCTGAGGGAGCTGGAGCTGAGTAACAACGAGCTGCAGGATTCAGGAGTGAAGCTGCTGTGTGACTTTCTGGAGAGTCCACACTGTAGACTGGAGACTCTCAGGTCAGACACCATGTTTTACTTCTGTGCTGAGATTAATATGATGTGAAAGCTGTGGTGACATGAGGCTGATATTATACTGATCCACACTGAGGATCTTAATGCTGAAGTCTGTTTTCTTCTTCAGTGGTTTAGTCCATTGACTGCGGCAGAGCAATGTTGAGCTGCACATTTAATCTCCACTGGATAATTCACTCACTTATATTCCACATCATGTTATTAAATAAAATAAATATACATAAATCCAATTAATAAATAAATTATCTCTATTTCAACAATCAGACAATAACAAATATATTCAGTATTTGCTTTTTCCAACGTGTTTATGAAGCTATATGATGCTCATACTGACTGAAGAGTTGAAACTGAAGATGCTTTTATTTTCTGACTCCACTATTCCTAAAAAAAATATTGTAAATGTCTTTTGTTAAAAAAAAAGGACTGCACTTGTATAGCGCATTTCTATTCTTCCGACGTCTCAAAGCGCTTTTACACTACATATCACATTCACCCCGTTCACACAGATTCATACACTGATAGCAGGAGCTAACTGCCCGTAAGTACAAAGTAAGCTAATCATTCACACAGACTCACACACCGAAGGCGCAGCTTCTGGAGCAAATCGGGGTTCAGTATCTTGAGTATCTTGCTCAAGGATACTTCGATATGTGGCTGGGGGAAGCCGGGATCATCCTGACATATTTGGCATCTTTGCAAACTTTGGGATCTTGAGTCAATTCTTCAATCAGTTTCTGTGGGTTTTTCTTTGTGTTTGGCTGCACAACATGAGTTTGTATAGATGGAGCCGCTGGTGGAGCTGGCAGAGGTTAAGAGGTGAAGTCACTACGTCTTTATTGAAGCAGCAGCACGTTGGCATTAATATCAATGAGAGCTCTTATTCACTTTGTGTATTTTACAGTTTTGAACCTGCATCCTGTTGGGTTCAGGTGTTTGGAGTTTCCATTTACTAAACTTCTACATTATAAACCTTCTTCAGCTCTGAGCAGATTATTAAACACTGAATGATTTCAAGCAGGAACGTTGTCTTCTAAAGTTACATCATTTATTCTTTATTCAGATTGAGGGGCTGCAGTTTGTCAGAGATCAGCTGTGCTTCTCTGGCCTCAGCTCTGAAGTCCAACCCCTCCCATCTGAGAGAGCTGCAGCTGAGTGGAAATGAGAAGCTGCAGGATTCAGAAGCGAAGCTGATGTCTGATTTTCTGGAGAGTCCACACTGTAGACTGGAAACTCTGGGGTCAGTTCACTGACTCTCTGTTACTATTGTAGATCAGATATGTTTAATTAACAATTGAACCTAATTTATGTTCAGACTTACATCCATAAAATTGTAAATTTCCATTTGTTCGGGGAAAGAGCATACAGTCGCTGCATTTGATTCAGGCTAGTGCAAGCATTCCTACCTGTTTACAGTCAAAATACTGCGTGCTTGTCTGGGTTATTTTCAGTCCGCACCCGCACTTAGATCGTGGGGCTCTGAGATGGATTTGGCTGTAGAGCAGGAGACGGGTCTGTCCTTTTCGACTGCTTGGACACCACATCCACACGTCTCCCCGCGTGATCCCGAAGCACGCTTCGGTGCTTCTTCGGTTCGTACGGGGCATAATGAGGAAGTTGACTCTATTGGGTCCGCGGAGTTCGAGCGACCATCCGAACAGTCCCCGCATGGTAGTAAATCCATCGAGGAGTTGTTAGAGGTGGTGACTCGCATGGTCCTTCTTTGAGGACCTCCAAGATGAGTTGTCAGAATCATGGAGTAGACCTTATACTTCGCGTGCGTTTGTGACTATTGTGGGGTGACATTACGCGGGTATATGGAGATACCACAGGTTGAAAAGACACTTGTGGGCTATATCTCACCTGGGTCGGTACCTCTTGAAGGATTTGAGTATGGGGGGGACGATTGATGGAGAACCTTTTGCTGAGCTTTGCTGGGCCACATATTTGTCTCTTTGTGCCACCAAGGAAACGGCCCGTGACATCAGCCGTTCTATGTCAGCTTTGGTGAGCACAGAGAGGCATTTGTGGCTCAATCTCTCCCGGGATTAAGGAGAGGGAGAAGGTCTTTCTCCTGGATTCCCCGATTCTCCTTCCTCGCCGCACTCAAGGGGGGGCCCAACCTTCCCCAGGTCCTTCAAGACCTAGGGAGGTCCAGAAGCAGAGTGTGACGAGTCGTGCTTCCCCTTGTCAGGACTGGGGACCGGCTCACCACCCTCAGCGGCCTCCCAGGGCGGACCTCAGGACCATTATTAATAAAAAGCGGTCCTGATGGTCTTGACCACAGTTTGGTGGGGCTAGGGGCGTGTCATACATCTCCTTACTCCGTCTCCCAACCCTCACAAAACCTCTCCACCTCCACCACCTTTGGTGTTTCGAGGTGCAGCGGTTTCCAGCGACATGTTGAATGTCCCATCTATAAATCCTTCTATGTTCCAGGGCACAAGGTCTTTAACATCCCCCCAACAGAAAGTGTTAGAGCTAATACCGCTATCAGACAGCCTTGCAGCGTGGACACTTCTGCCAGGCGTTTCTGCATGGGTGTTAAGCACAGTACAAAAAGGATACAGGATCCAGTTTATTCGTTGTTCTCCACGTTTCATCGGCATGGTGTCCACTTCCATGAAACAGGAGTTGGCGCAAGTACTGTCACAAGAGCTGCAAACTCCTCTGAGCAAAGAGGCCATAGAACATGTTTTTCTTCCAGACAGTCAGGCTATTACAGCAGATACTTCCTGGTTCCCAAGAAGGATGGGGGGCTGTGTCCAATCTTAGATCTTCGGGGCTTAAACCTTTCGGTCAAAGCACTCAAGTTGTTAACCTTAAAGATGGCCGTGTCGCAAATCCAACATTGCGATTGGTTCGTCACACTCGAACTGAAGGTAGCATATTAACAAATAAATATTGCCACAACACAGGAAGTTCCTAACGTTCACTTTCAGGGGCGAAGCTTACTAATTCTGGGTTCTTCTATTCGGCCTATCCTTATTACTCCGCACATACACAAAATAAATGGATGGAGCGCTGGCTCCATTGCAACTCCAGGCCATTCGTATTTTGAATTACATGAACGACTGGCTAATATTAGCACAGTCGCGAGATATGGAGCTTCAGCACAGAGACATTGTATTAGCTTATCTAGTTTCTATGGGGTTGAGACTCAACGCCAAGTAAAATGTTCTTTCTCCTGCCCAGAGAACAACTTATCTGAGAGTCGTTTGGGATTTGGTTACGATGCGGCCACAATTGTCTCCCACTCGATTCGAGACCATTCAGTATACCTTGAGCAAAGTCAGGCTAGGTCAAAATCTCAATGTTCATCAGTGTGAAAGATTGTTGGGTCTTATGGCATCAGCATCCACGGTGATCCCAATGGGGCTGTTAAACATGACCATTTCAATTGTGGCTCAGACCCAGGGGATTTTATCCAAGGGCCAATCTTGAGAGGCTAATAAAAGTGATGCGCCGCAGGCTTCATGCACTATGTGGTTCAGACCTCTTTCTTACCTTGGGTCCCACTCTCGCCGTACCTTGTCCTCGCAAACTGCTAACGATGGACGCTGCCCTGATGGGCTGGGGTGCAGTCTTAAGTGGTTGTCCAGCCCAAGGGGAATGGGAGGGTCATCAGCTTGAGTGGCACATCAATTGCCTAGAGTTGATGGCTGTATTTCTGACCCTGAAATACTTTCTCCCCCAGTTGAGGGGCTGTCATGTCTTAGTGCGGGTGGACAGTACAGCGACAGTCTCATATATAAATCACCAGGGAGGTCTGCGCTCGCGCAATCTACACAGGATAGCAAAACAGATTTTTCTCTGGGCTCAGGACAAGCTCTGGTCACTCAGTGCAGTAAACATTCCGGGGCAACTGAATGTGGGAGCAGATTTGCTGTCCAGACAGGCTTTACAGAAGGGAGAGTGGAAACTCCACCCAGAGACTATCAGTCAAATATGGACCAGATTTTACAGAGCGGAAGTGGACCTCTTCGCCTTTTGTCAGACAGCACAATGTCCCCTCTACTTCTCTCTCTGTCCCCCAGCCCTGCTGGGTCTGGATGCAATGGCCCATACATGGCCCATGATGCGCCTGTATGCCTTCCCTCCAGTCGCTCTGCTCCCAGAAGTTCTAGCCAGGGTTCGCCAACAAGGGTCCGACCTCTTATTGATAACGCCTCATTGGCCGAGCAGACTATGATTTTTGGAGATTGTGTCTCTCCTCAATTGCTCTCCGTGGGCGATTCCGGCGAGGAAGGACCTTCGGTCTCAGGCAGCAGGGAAAATATTCCATCCCAGGCCTGACCTGTGGAACCTTCATGTTTGACCCCTGAAGGGCACCAACTGAGGAACACTGGGCTTTTGCCTAGAGCTTCCTCTACCAAGAAAATATATGCCAGTAAATAGGGTGTCTTTGACAGATGGTGCACGACACATCAGGTTGATCCAGTTACCTGCCAGGTTGCTTCAGTTCTGGACTTTCTGCAAGACAAATTGTTCGCAGGCACTTGCCCCTCCACTCTCACGGTTTATGTGGCCACGCTTGCCACGCCCTGGTGGATGGGGTGCCGCTGGGGAGGCATCTTTTGCTTGCTTGCTTTATTCATGGGGCCAGGCGGTTGAGACCTCCCGTAAGGACCAAGATTCCTTTATGGGACCTTGCTATAGTCCTTGAGGGTCTGGTTGAGACCCCCTTTGGACCTCTAGAGTCAGCGTCTGACAAGGTTCTGACCCTGAAGATGGTTTTTCTTATGGCAATAACATCTTTAAAAAAGAATTGGGGATATGCAGGCTCTGTCGATGTCGCCATCCTGCTTAGACTTTGCCCCAGGTATGGTGAAACTGATTTTGCATCCTCATCTTGACTACCTGCCAAAGGTTCCTTTCTCGACTGCACATCCCGGGCCTACATCCACCGTACCAGCTAGTGGCGTAGGTCGGAGCAGTTGTTTGTTTGTCATGGGGACCATAACATAGGTTCTGCCGCCACCAAACAAACCATGTGACATTGGGTCAAGGATTGTTAATGCTCTTGCTTATGAGGCGTGCAGTCAAGCTTCGCCAATAGGCTTAAGGGCTCACTCCACCAGGGGGTCGCCTCCTCTACTGCATTCGCAAGGGGTGCCCCCTTACAGAGTGTTTGTGATCCAGTAGGTTGGTCCTCTCTGCACACATTCATACCATTTTATAGCTTGGATGCTCATGCGACTTCGGGCTCCCATGTCCTTGAGTCAGCATCACAAGCTACTGTCTGAGGCCTCCTGCATGCTTGTGCACACCTACACAACTGTAGGGGGTCTGGACACCATCAGCACGGCGGCGTGGGTATTCTCGCTCCCATATGCATACTTCGTGCAGGACTGAGTGAAGCTTTTGTAAGGGAACTCTCTGGGTTACTTGATTGTAACCCTGTTCCCTGATAAAGCGGAATGAGATGCTATACTGCAGTGCCATGCTGATGCCCCAGGACGGGTCTTCAAACAAAAGAACTTCAGGGCTGACAGCTGGGTTTATCTACTTATAGCCTCGTGCATACCATTATTGACATTTGGTCAGTAAAAGGCTGACATTATGATGATCCAAAATAACCCAATGACAAAGTCACTCTACTCATTTTAGGGAGAAGCTCATTGATTAGGACATATTAATGTTGAACTACACATTTAAAACCTGAACACATCTGATTGGTTCATAAATTGATTTTAATCACCATCACTTAACCTGCTCTGGAGGAGCTGATTCTGATCCGGACGATGTTCTCTCTGAGGACACCGACTCTCAGCTGAGGGAACACGTTATAGGCCTGTATGAAACCTGCTGAGCGCAGCCGTGCAGTCACAGTCTTACACATATTAACACACTAACAAATGTTACAGAGCAGATCATCCAACACTAACCGCATGATGAAGCTCAGCAGCTACAGACACTTTGGATTATGTTTTTATGTTTGGTCCTGATCAGCTGCAGGTCCGTTTCCACTAATGCAGCTAATAGAATATTGATTAGTCTATTTGGCATTTATCACAGATAATATCCGATCGATAAAATTCATTTCACTTTGATTTGGCTAAAACCTAAAGTGATTTCCACGTCTCCTTCATTATGGGACAGAGTCCGAGCTGAACGCACTTCTTGAGTATCATGTTTAAATCTGCTGTGTTAAGTGTAACGTTGGAGGTAAACGGGAGGCAGTGAGGTCTTTATAGTGGATGTGCTGCATCACTGACTGACAGCTGATGAAGGGAGTCTCTGTAAACTCTGGTTTATGACTTCTGCTGTCTGTCTTCTTCTCTCATCAGCTGGCCATGATCCCTGTCAGAGCGAGCGATCAGAAAGGTGGTTGTGTCGAGAGGATCAGCTGCGTCCTGATGATCCAGAGAGGCTGAGGCAGCAGCAGCAGCAGCAGCAGCAGCTTGTGTGTGGAGAGGCTCTGACTGGGCCTTGTTACTGGGAGGTGGAGTGGAGAGCAGAGCTTCATCCAGCAGCGACTGACGGAGGAGTCGCAGCAAGTGGAGACGACTCTCGGTGCTGCGGTCTCAACTGCTCTGAGATCAGCTCCACCTGTCAGACACAAGCTCGAGTCCACCATCATCCCTGTGTGCTCCTCTGGATGTGACAGAGTATCATCAGTGTATCTGCTGCTGCTCGTCCTTCCAGTCTGGAGTTTAAGTATCTTTCTCATCAGTACGAAATGATATTGCTGTCTACTTGTTCTTGTTCTACTTTTCTCTTCTGTATGTTTATGTTCTTATTCTTATTTCCAGTATTTGGTGTCGGGCTCCTCTCAGGCCACAAGAGCTCAGAGCACACACCGAGCATGTGGTGTCAAAAGAGTTGAGATCAAAATAATATTATAAAGAGCACGGTCTAGACCTGCTCTGTGGGGAGAGTTTGAGGTAATTTGTGTTATGAATTGGCTATATAAAATGAATTGAATAATCATTGTACCGCAGCTTTGCATATTACATCTACAATCCTGATGTGTAACACGTGAGATTATGTTAAAATTGTATGCTGCACTATTACCAAAGGTAAATCTAACGAGCATTATTAATATAACCAACATTAATCATATTACTAACATTAATCAATAACTAACCCTAATCATAAAGAAATGTAAGTGAGAATGTTTTGATAAGAAAATGGATGAAGTCAGCAGGACCGAGGTTATTACATGTGTAAAGACTGAAGCTGTGTGTCGGTCATCAGCTGCCCGAGGGTGCGACAGGAAGGAAGCAAGTGATGGCAACATGGCAGTTAAATGTGTCAACAGTTTGCGTATTCTGGAGACAGATCAGCTGTGTATAATATGGGTGAGAAGTCAGAAAGAGTTTTATGTGTGTCATCTAGAGAGTGAGAATCACACCTTTTTAGACTGGAGTTCCTTCGCTCTGTGAATTTGGAGACTTTGGGGTCATTTCTGGGACTTCTGACGGAGTCACGAGGTTTTCTTCTTCTACAGGAAGAGTGGGGTCGCTCTGGCCAGGCAGACTCTGCTCTCTCCCTCATCCAGACGCAGATAAATACTGAATTAAGACTCAGCTGTTTATTGATTTCATGATTTAGTTGAATGATTTAATTAAAGTTTGAAATGTGAATTGAGTGGTTTTCTACTGCCCTTCTAAAGCTTATTGCAATAAATAATCAAACTATAGTTAAGTAGTTGTGTGACATTGATTATGAGTTCATCGATGGTAGTAAAAAGTTAAGATGTTACAAACACACCAACCTAACAGGTTACTCAAGCCAATTAAACGAACAGTCGCTTGGGGTTCGCCCGAACCACTAAAACGTTCGCCGGACCGACGCTCATCAGGCGACGCCAACACGACTCCTCACGAAGCGTCGCGTCGCTGCTAGACATGGAAATAAGCTGCCGTTTGATCACAAGTTCAACATGTTGTATGTTAATGGTGCGTTCACAGCTTGTTCCTGCCGAAAACAGGTGGACACAAAAATCAGTTACTGCAGGTTTCAGATATTTTCAAGACCAAAGGAATTTGATAAATGGGTTTCATTCTAAGGATTTGTACTTCTATCTTTTACTGAAGTCCAAAATGTCCCTTTCAGCAGATTGATAAGAATAACAAGAATTTGTAATTTAGGTTACGCGCCGGTTTTGTGTTTTTTCTCATCCAATTTATTAATGAAAATCAGATGTTTGTCTCCAAACTGTAACACTATTTAAATGCGTCTGTATATAGAAACACTGGCAGTATATGAGCTCAGTGTGCATCCTTTCACTGCCTCTATAGAAGCCTGGCATTTGCAATACCACTGACCCTGCAAAGCTCCGGCCAAGCACATTCTGTTGAGTCCACACACACACACACAGCAGAATCAGCAGACACATCAGGATGAAGGGAAAGCGTCGAGGCAGCAGAAACCTTTAAAGCCTCGTCTTTTGTCCGGCCGGCCGGGACCTCGCCCCTCACTCGCCCCCCTGCCGTATATATTGGGGTGTCCAACTTTTTCTCTGTTACACTGTGTGTGTGGTTGCGGGCCAGGTTGGACAACATCCAGTGGGCAAAAATGTCGCAGTACTCTGGAAAGGTGAGTAACACGGCAGCAGCAGCTGTTTTTAAAGGTGGAGGTCATCCGGAGATCACCGGGGTCCTGTGGTAAAATCAGTGAGCCACTGGGAAACTTTTTATTCAAACAAACTGTCACTTTTTTTGCTGATTTTAACTTTTTTTTAAACTGCAGTCTCTAAAAGTTCACTTTTCTTATGAGTCTTGTGTATTGGAACAGAAATTCAATTCAAATCCAGGTCAAAATGTCTTGTGTTACACTGTATGCTGTACGTGTCGCCCGCATTTAAATTGCCTGATTTTTGAATGGAGTTTGGTGGGATGTTCTTGTGCAGCTAAGCAGCCGTAGTTCGGAAGGAAATATTCTGTTTGTTTATTTTAAATTTGAGGATGACACCATCTTATTTTTGAGACGGTCCTCGAGACACAGAAAACCCATTTAAATTATTGAAGCTGTTTGTATATTATTCTCTTCTACAGATAAACCACCATCATTTCAGCTTTCGACTGCAGCTGATAATCTGGACTAACTACCTGCAGATCGTAGATTTATTTTTCTGTTACTTTCTAAAAGCCAGAGCTGCCCTGGAACCAGAACTAAGTCTTATTGGTTGAGTAAAAGCCCCTGATTGTGCTGTAGGTCCCAGTTGAACCAACAAATCCTCCAAATTCCCTCTTGCTGCTTGTTTTGCAGTTTTAGACGATTTTAGTGGCGTGATTCGGGACTTTAACGGATCCAGTGAGTGAGTCTGTCAGGTAACTGGAAAAAAGAAACAAAGCAACTCTGCCAAAAAGTTAAGTTTGAATACAGGTCGCCATCCAAGATGTTGTGTGCTGTTAATCAGCGGAGCGCTCGGCTGGCTGGCTGGCTTCAGTTTAAAGAGCCACCTAACTCCTCCTGAAGAGCCTTTGCTGACCTGCGTTGTTTAACTTGTCACTTGTGATGTCGAAGTGGACTCCAGGGAGTGTCAGCACACCGTGACGTCACTGCGGCGTGTGGTTACAGGCGCAACAGAGAAACGCTGCTGTTCAGTCACTCTTTAACAACTAAAAACACTTTAAACTTTTAAAAATTAGATCTAACGGTCGCCGAAGACCCGGAGATACATTAACATTATTCTAGTTTGTACAGATTTGGCAACGCGATGCTCCAAAGTACGTCGGCGTGTGATCTTTAAACAGGAGCTTATATCAGAAAAGCACCTTTTGCCATAAAAATAGACAGACAGGCTGTTTGTGAAGAGTTCCCCAGGCCGCAGGTAGATATAGAGGCTTGGACAGGAACCAGAGGAGACGACGATCACATTTAGTCTGAAACAACGTAAGCGAACGGTTTATTATAAAGAATTATTTCAATAATTTCAGTCAGATCAGAAAGTCCAGCCTCTGTTTAAGTCATTTATGACTTTTCTGTATTGTATATTGAGTTAAATAAATCTGATCCCAGTTTATCTGATGCAGATGTAACTATGAAAACCAGATGGACCTAAAGCAGTTTTTACTTTCCTGTTTCTATTTTCTATATTGAGTCTAATTCATTGACCGACTGTCTGAAGCGTGTGAGCGCTCAGAGAGAAGCCGAAAACCCTTCAACGCCGTCTTTAACTGTTGCTGCTGCCTCGTATTCGCACAGCTTTCATTTCAGCTCAGCAAACCCAAGACCTTCCTCCCACCAACAACCAATTTCACACTCAAACAGGAAACGCTTCCAGACTTTGCTCACAGAAAGAAAAAGTGTGATGCAGCTGAATCATCGTGTGCTTGTTCATTTTCTCCTCCAGATCACCTTCTACGAGGGGAAATGCTTCACCGGCAGGAAACTGGAGGTCAGAGGAGACTGTGATAACTTCCAGGACCGCGGCTTCATGAACCGGTGAGAAGACGAACTACTATTTTAATTCTCTCTGAGGTTTGAACCCGAGTCCTTAGTTTACTTTCATTAAAGTTTTCCGACTCGAGAAAAGTGGGAGTGAAACTTTAGTCCAGAGAACCCCGACACCTTTTTCACCAAACTCTTTGAAATAATTCATCTCAGTTTTATGAGGTCATTCCCATTACGATAATCGCCAAAAGTTTATTTACCCAAATAATGCTTTCACACCCTCAATAACTCCCATCGTCTCCTGATCGACCTGTTCAGCTACAGTCAACACTTCCTGGTGTTTTTCACATTAAAAGCCTGCCCATAAAGAGGCGGCTACAGGATGGATTTAAGGTGTAGTTGTATTGATGGAGTTCATGCTGTTTAAACGGACATTATACTAA
The DNA here is from genome assembly GCA_011952105.1 of Coreoperca whiteheadi. NCBI lineage: Eukaryota > Metazoa > Chordata > Actinopteri > Centrarchiformes > Sinipercidae > Coreoperca > Coreoperca whiteheadi. Next base: position 56,462 of record WNGW01000071.1, read on the forward strand.
ATGATTGAGACAGCAGGTACACCATGGGGGAAGGGTTGAGTTCGCATTAACTGGGGAACGATAAAGGCCTCTGGCTGGTGTGTAATTCGTACACCATAATACTTATACTGTGTATTTTCAGGGTGAACTCTATCCGTGTGGAGAGCGGCGCCTGGATCTGCTACGACCACCCCGACTTCAAGGGCCAGCAGTACATCCTGGAGCACGGAGAGTACCCCGAATTCCAGAGGTGGAACTCCCACAACGACCACATGGGGTCCTGCAAGCCCATCCGCATGGTAACCACCTCTGAGGGGGTTTATATTCTGTAATGTTCCTCTTCGTCACACGTTTCCCACTGGCCAACGCTTCGGCTCGTTCTAACTGGACATTCATCGTCCCTGGAGGATAAATCCTAACGGTTACGGGAACTCCCGTGACCTCTCCTCTAGCGCCGCCCTCGGGCCAACATTCAAACACAACAAGGTTTCTGCAAGAGTTCGCCAAGTTACATTTATAACTTTTTAATGCACTTTAATACCTGTTTCATGATCATACTGGCCAAAATATGAACGTATGATGGAAAACCAGCGGGGACGATACGGCCGGCAGTTAGTTACTCTTACATTAGTACTTCCCAGCAGTTTATAACGATAACAATGTGTTAAATTAACACAACCCGGACACAGAAACGCAGCAGAAAATGGATGAATGAACTAAGTAAGAAATGATTTAACCTGCTATAAACACTTGTCCCTTGAGGGGATGAGCTTCCTGCTGCTGTAGTGACGCTGTTGGCTGCAGGTCTGATGGTTCGGACTTAGCGAGGACTGAACAGCAGGATGAGCCTTTAGATATTTATATAAGATTACGTCCCCAAAACTGGCAGCTCCATTTCCCGTCCTTTGCAGAATCAGGAAGTAAAACTTTGGTTTGTTTGGTCAAATCTATTTTGCAGGAATACTGAAAGAGGTTTTTTGCAGAGTTGCGTTTAGTAGCGGTAATGCATCAGTAGCTACTGCTAGCTAGTTAGTCACAGTAACCTCCATTGGGAAATGTATCTATTTAACGAGGCACGAAGCTCGAAGGGAACTGAAGCGTAATGTTCATCCTGAGCACAAACAACATGTCCGTCTCTTAAAAACGAACTTCATCTGTCTTCCTACCGTCTGTCCATCCGCCAGCATGGAGAGCACTACCGCATCGAGCTGTTCGAGGCCTGTAACTTCTCCGGTCAGTGTGTGGAGATCTGCGACGACTGTCCCTTCCTGCAGAGCCGCGGATTCTCCAAGAACTGCATCAACTCCGTCAAGGTCTACGGAGACGGAGCGTGAGTTTAACACGCGCACACACGACAATCGCTAAGGGAATATTTCAAGCAAAAATGCCAAAAATATGATGGTTCGAGATTCGCATTTATGTGAGAATTGGCTGCTTTTCTTCATCACACATGATAGTAAACTGAATATCTTTGGGTTTTGGGCCGTTGGTCGGACAAAACAAGACATTTAAATATGTCACTGTGGATTGTGGGAAATTGTGATGGACATTTTTCTATTTTGGGACATTTTACAGACCAAACAAATAATCGACTAATCGGGAAAATATCCAGCAGGTTAATCGATAATCAAGCTAACTGTTCGTTGCAGCTTTAACCGTCTGCTTCTCCCTTTAGCTGGGTGATGTACGAGGAGCCAAACTTCCGCGGGCGCATGTACATCGTGGAGCGTGGAGACTACTGCAGCCATAACGAGTGGCAGGCCCAGAACCCCAACATCCAGTCCATCCGCAGGGTCGTCAACTACTTCTAAACCCTCACCTCTGACCTCTGACCCCCCCCCCCCCCCCCCCCCCCCCCCCCCCCCCCCCCCTCCCC
>WNGW01000071.1:58341-70869 GCA_011952105.1 Coreoperca whiteheadi
CCCCCCCCCCCACCTCCCTCTCCAGTGGCTTCTACCAACACTGTAATCATGTAAAATAAATAAACCCAGACTAAAGTAAGAAAACTGGTTTTTTATCAAAAACCTTCTGTGTGTGTTGTTTTGTGTGACTCGGTATCCTACAGGAGGTCCTATCATCCAATGCACCGTCCTCAGGACTGTGGAGCATCGTGTTCCGTTGTGCTGTGACGAGTCAGTAAACCTGCTGACCTGGATGACTTCGTGACTGTTTTGTGGTTTTTATCGGTAGAGTTCTTCCTCTTCGGTTTGACTCTCTGAGGTTTCAGTGGAAGTTAGAGTGAAAAAGTAAATGTGAGCGTGCTTCAGTTATGAGGGGGATTAAAGTCGAGTCGATGGAATTTGATTGGACTGTGACAAAAAGATTTATTTGAAAATGTAAAGTCTTACCTCTTACTACGATGTCACTCTGCTAGCTACCCACACTAGCTAGGCTAACGGCCAAGTGCTGTTTTATATGATGGGCGGGGTTTTTCTAGTCACCCCATTTGATTGAATACATGTTTGTAACCGCCCCGAGTTTCAGATGACTCATCAATATATTTTTACGTTTTACGGGAAGAAGAAAGAGCTCATAAATCCACAGACCAAAAATACATTTCAAAGTTTGTCTGACGTTTATATGAGGCTTAATTCAATTCAGTTCAGTTTTATTTATACAGCCAAATATCACAAATCACACTATGCCTCAAAGGGCTTTACGATCTGTAACATACGACCCCCTCTGTCCTTATATATATAATATATATGTAATTATTAGACCCTAGATTAGAATCTGTTAAAAATATCTGGATATTATTTGTGCAAATCATTAAAATCCATTCATCTAAATTAAACTTAAGACCCAAACCAAACAGTTTATAACAGTGTCCAAATGTCTGGATGTCAAATTCAAATGTAAAGGTCCAGAGATGGAATACATAATTTATATAAAGTCTGTTTTCATTACAAACCAATCACTGGCTCCAGACAGGGCCTTTCACAGCCACCGTAGTTCCTCCCCCAGGCTTGGAAGGGGAGGGGGAGGCGAGCGGCGCTCAGATGGCTGCAAACTGCAGATTCACCACTAGAGGCCACAAAGTCCTGCACACTGGAGCTTTAAAGGAGCATCCAGGAGATTGAACTGTGATTTGATATCAGTGTAATTACAGCTATTGTGTCAGAAACAGGTTTCAGATTTCAGGTAAAGGTATTTTTCAACAAAATTGAGCCAAACTTTGTAAATGCATCGGTATTTAATGCTGACATACGACAAACAGTTCACAGTGACAAATGAGTGCTTTACAACCGAAAATATCTCATCATACAATACTTTCAGTAAATGAGAGTTTGGAGCTGAGTTTTAAAGTTTGGTCAGCTGTTAAAAGTATTGCGACTTTGAGCCATTTGAAGTCTGGTTAATGAGCCTCAGAGATTAGTTCTTCAGCTGTGACTGAAATATCACTCTGCTGGTGTCCTCTGTTTCTCTTCATGTTCGGACTCTGGTCGGAAAATAGTCCCCAACAGGTGCGCTGTTTCCTGCTGTTTGCTTGCTAAAAACTACAGCTGTGTTTAAACATGAAGCTTTATATCTGTGAGGTGTTTTTATTAAAGATTCACGTCAGGAATCAGCAGGAACCAATGGGCTCGGAGCTGAGAGCCGTGACAGGAAGTCAGACAGAGCTGAGAGACGGACGTACATGTCGCTGGTTTGAGTCTGCGTGTGAGATTTGTTGACAGCTAGAAAAATATTGACCAACTCCAATGACTTGTATCTACAAAAGATCAGTGTTGTTTCTCTGTGAGGGGGAAACACTGCTGTTTCTTTCAGCTCTGAATGACCTCCCAAACTGAACACAGCTGTCTGGTTTCTCCCCCGTGTGAAGACGTGTTTGCTGCTGTGGTTCTTCCCACACACGAGACAACAGCGTGGTTTCTCTCCGGTGTGAGGGCGCTGCCGATGCCTGGAAGTACAGCTGAACGTCTTCCCACGCTGGTTCGTCTCCAGTGTGAGCACGATGATGTTGTTCGAAAGTGGTTTAAACCACGAAACACCTGCCCTCAAACATCACAACAGTATGGTTTCTCGCCTGTGTGGATCCGCTGATGTGCTCTGTAAAAGCTCGAGCCGTTGATCGTCCTTCCACACTGCTGTCTCCGGGCCTGATTGGCTGAAGATGTTCCCTCTCTGGTGTCAAGCCTCTTCGGTGTGAATGAGCGTACGTTGATCGGAGCTTGGGAAATAACTGAATTAGTTTCCACACTGGTTGCAGCAGAAGTGTTTCTCTCCACTGTGGATGCGGGGATGTTCCTCTAATGTACGCTGATAACAGAGTCTTTTCCCACGCTGGTCACACCGGTATGGTTTCTCTCAGTGTTTCCAGTGTTCATTCCCACTAACGAGACGTTTGACTCCTGTGTTTTTATGAAGAAAACACTGACGTAAGTCACGACGGTGCCGACTGAAACTCTTTCCAACATTGTGACGGAGTCCGGTTCTGTCTGTTCGTGTCTGTTTTGAAAAAGAGAAACAGAAACGATACGATCAGCTGTCAGATCACATTCACGGAACGAAACATTTCACAACACAAAACTAAAGAAATAAAGTGAAATACAACACACATTGTTACATGGATTTCCTTTTTATGCCTCTACCGTGTCATAAAGACAAAACACACACCCAGTGGCCACTTTATTAGGTACACCTGTACAATTTAATGCAATCTGACATCTGAGCCTTCACTTCTACACTTACACCGGTAATAATGTTCAGTTTTGATTGACACTGCCAGACAGATGTTAAATCGAGGTTGTGGTTCACAGTGGTGTTGGACTGGACTGCATTTCTTCGAGAGGATTTCTAATGTTTTTCCTCCCCATCAGAGTTTGTGGCTGAGCTGTTGGATTGGATTCATATGGGGGAACCTTAAAAAGGTGACCTGGGAGTTTACATTGGAGGGCAGTTACTTCGCTCTTTGTCTTTAATAACTGAATGAACTTGTTTCTTATTGTGACATGAATTGTTAAATGAAAACGTGGGTTTGATTGTTTGATTTGTGTTTATTCAGGCATCCCTTATCTAATCCATCGCAGTAGGAACCTGGACTAACTTTGGTTCTGTGGAGTAACTGTGGACTAACAGAGGCGGCGTCACGTGAGCACCACCTTCAGTGCTTCATCCCTGTGTTCACGCAGGATGCGTTCAGGCACAGTGTGGAGTGTCGGTCAGCCGCCTACACAGTCTGCGTAGAGAGCTGAACTCATTCAAACAGAAGTGAATCTGTCCCGTCAGACAAGTGCGAGACAGATGACTGAAACAAAACCGATCTCACAGCTCTGCTGCTCAGTCTCTGTAAACTAACCGGGACCAGCAGTCAGCAGCAGCTTCTAGGTTATAACCGGCTGAAGCAAACATGCTAGTCACAATGTAGAACTCAAAATGTAGCAAGATGGAAGTCATTTATTTTTAACTGGAAACGGTTACAAAGACGGAGAGATTACTGATAAAAGAAGCAGATGATTCTACATTATGGACAGATTACAGCTGACCTGTAAACTCACCTGCTCCTGCTGTTTGGATTAAATTACCTCACAGGTCTGATTTCATGCTGCTTTCACATGAGATGGGCAGTGTGAAAAACTTGTAACTGTTCTTGACTTCAGCATTATGGATCCATCTGCTGAAAGACTCAGGTAAAGTACCAGTACCTCAAAAACTGTTATAGACTGCCATAAACTGGTATAAACTCTTATGTACTGGTATAAACTGGTATAAACTGGTATAAACTGATATAAACTGGTATAAACTGCTATACACTCTTATAAACTGGTATAAACTGCTATACACTCTTATAAACTGGTATAAACTGATATAACCTGGTATAAACTGTCATAATCAGGTATAAACTCTTATAAACTGGTATAAACTCTCTTATAAACTGGTATAAACTGATATAAACTGGTATAAACTCTTATAAACTGGTATAAACTGATATAACCTGGTACAAACTGTCATAATCAGGTATAAACTCTTATAAACTGGTATAAACTCTCTTATAAACTGGTATAAACTGATATAAACTGGTATAAACTCTTATAAACTGGTATAACCTGGTATAAACTGATATAAAGTGGTATAAACGCTTATAAACTGGTATAAACTCTTATAAACTGGCATAAACTTGTATAAACTCTTATAAACTGGTATAACCTGGTATAAACTGGTATAAACGCTTATAAACTGATATAAACTGGTATAAACTGGCATAACCTGGTATAAACTGGTACAACCTGGTATAAACTGGTATAACCTGGTAGAAACTGGTAGAAACACTTATAAACTGGTAGAAACTCTTATAAACTGATATAACCTGGTATAAACTGTCATAATCAGGTATAAACTCTTATAAACTGGTATAAACTCTCTTATAAACTGGTATAAACTGATATAAACTGGTATAAACTCTAATAAACTGGTATAAACTGGTATAAACTGGTATAAACTCTTATAAACTGGTATAACCTGGTATAAACTGATATAAACTGGCATAACCTGGTATAAACTCTTAGAAACTGGTATAAACTCTTAGAAACTGGTATAAACTCTTATAAGCTAATATAAACTGGTATAAACTGGTATCAACTGGTATAAACACTTATAAACTGGTAGAAACTCTTATAACCTTGTACTGGTGACCCGCTGCCTCACGGTCAGTCACTTTTATATAATCCTGTTTGACTTCAGTCTGAATAATAAGGAACGCTTGATGAATCGAGTGTTTGTTCTCCGCTCGTGTCAAACAAGCTGATGTGATTGTGTGAACAGAAAGGTCAGCACATCGTCCTTCACTGTTTACACACCAATCTCAGTCAGAGAACAGTGCGGCGCTCTGTGCGTCCGGCAGTCCAGCCTCCTGCCTGACCAGGTAACACCTCCGCTCCTGCTTTCAACTCATTCCTGCTTCCTGCCGTCACAACTCATCATGTCGCTGCTTTTGTTCTGCAGGTTTTCAGCAGATCTGGATCCACCTAGAAGGCTTTCAGGAGCCGGTTCGGGCTTGTTGAGTTTGAAACGCAGCACGAGTCCACATCCTGCAGGAGGGGGAGGCTGCTTTCACTGACGGGGAAAGAAACACCTGAGCAGGTGTGTTTGCTGCTGATGCCAACAGGATGTCCTGCTCCTGCTCCTGCTGCTGCGTGACTCCCGGCGGGGAGCTGCTGGAGGGTAAAACTAACGCACACCTGCTGTAACCTGCTTAAGAGCAGAAACAGCGTCTGAATTTCACGGGAATGTTGCGGGGTTGTCATGGAAACAGCATAGAAGAAGCTGTTTTACTCGTTTTATAAAAGGGGAACGGCAGTAAGAGTTGCAGAATATCGCCAATAATTCATTAACATATTTATTTTATGTACATCAAGTCAGCTCATCCAAGTGTTGGGTGTAGTTTACTGATATTGTACTGCAGAGGGTCGTTTTGAATGCAGGACTTTACAGAACTCTGCGTTTACAGCAGCTCGAGCGATAAGAACCTGAAGAAACTGTTGATGGAAAACTGTCCGTTGTTAACATGACAGTGTTGTCACGTAGAGGCTGGTGTGCGCAGGTCAAAGGTCACCGTGTCCGCGTGTCTCCCGCAGGGATCAGGAAGAAGGAGCGGTTGGTGAGGGGGGGGGGCGAGGAGGAGGAGGAGGAGGAGGAAGCAGGAGGAGGACGGGAAGAGGAGAGCAGGAGGAACATGGAGATCTCTCTGCTCAGGGAACAGTACCGCTGCACCAGGGAGCGGCAGAAGAGACACACGCAGGTGCTTCTGTTCAGGAAAGGTGAGCGGAAACCGACCGTTCACCTGCAGACACACCTGACGTCACGTGGCGTGTCAGAAAGCGTTTGCTTGTTAGAAAATGAAACAAATGAAACGTGAACAAACGGATCCGTTTCAGTGAGAAGAGCAGAGGCTGTGTTAGCGGAGAGAAACGTTCAGTTTTCGGGAGGAAATGTTGCTTTAAGCTCCGCGAACTGCGCTTATTTCTCCGACCGGGAACCGTCAAGCGGACGGAGGTGAAACCGAGACTTCCGGCTCGAGATTTCACAATAAAAGCAGGCGCTGCACTGACGGTTGGCCAGGTGGTTTGGGTATAAAAATCAGAGGTGGAAGAAGTGTTAAAATGATTTACTTCAGCACAAGCAGCAATACTACAATGTACGAATTGTAACAAGTAAAGGTCAGGTGACTTCCTCGTGTGGGGCTGTCACTCAAAGCTGCAAATAAAGTCTAAATCCAGTTTAAAGCCGGTTTAGTCTCTTAAACCCAGTGAGTAACTAAGTACATTTACTTAAGTACTTTACCTTCTACTCCACCAGGTTTATTGAAGTATTGTACTCTGTTATTTGCCAGCTGGAGTTTTCAGATTCACTTTATAAGATTAAACTAGCGGTTCCTGATGTTTAAGGCTTGCGACCTCTGATTAAACAGCAGAGTCACGTTTCAGTTCCACAAAAGAGACGTTTCCCCTCTAAACCTTTAGAATTAGGCTAAAAGGAAAAGACGGGAGTAAAGTCCAGGAAGTGACAGCAGAGTTGTGCATCAGAAGCAGAGCTCGGTGTCTGAGCTGCTGCTGGGACTTCAGAGTCTTTAAACTGTCTCTTTTAGCATTGACGCTCACCGCTGGTGCTTTCAGGTTGTAAAGGAATTAAATATGAAAGAAATGAAAGAACGATGGAGTGTAGAATCGTTATTTCTTTAGTTTTTCTCCCAGAAATTAGAATGAAACCCCAACAGAGAACCACGTGGATCCCTTTGTTGTTGTTTCAGCTTTAATGAGCTGAACTTGCAGCCTCTTCCTCTCGCGCCTCTCTCCTTCAAACGTGACCACGCTTTGTTTTCTCCCTCCAGTCTCGGACGATGTGTCGGAGGCCGTCAGCGTCGTCCCCGTTGCTCAGGGTCTGACGTCGCCGTGGGAACCAAACAGCAGCTCGCAACCGGCTATAACCTTTGACCCCGCCCCGGCGACCTACGACCCCTGGCACGTCCACCTGGGCCTCCACCGGCGCTCCTGTCCCGGCGTCGCCGCGCAGCTCACAGCTTCCTCCCCGGAAACCACAAACAGCTACAGTTCCTCCCGGTGAGTCGGCGTTCTCTGCACGGCACGCGGCGCCCTCAGCCCTTAGAACCCCGGAGAAGCTGTATTCTGTCACTGCTGCTGCCTGATAAAGTGATGAATCGATTATTAAACCAGACGCACATCATTCTCCCGTCGATCGGCTAATCGATTACGTGATGGAGGACAGAATCCGACGTCCTCTTTCAAATATATATTGAGAGGTTCATCCAAAGAAGGCTTCCGCAGTCTGAGTCTGAGACGCATCAAGTGTCAGTCTTTGTGTTTCTGCAGCTCAACACAGAAACGTAAAGACGCGAAGTCCCAGACTCTGAGAAATCACCACAGGTGCTTTAATCTGAAGGGATAAGACGAGCTTCCTGTCGGCTACACACACTCTCCTGTTACTTCACCAAGTAGAAAGTCCCCACGGGTCCAGTTCCTAGGTCTGTCCCCTTTAGGATCAGGCCTGGGCTGACTGTTTCCCCATCCTGTCTTTATTGTCCAGGTGGTCTTCGTCGTCCTCGGAGGCCGTCGGCTCCCGGCAGGATGTGGATTCAACACCGGATCCACCCGGCAGCTCCAGCGAGACGTCTCCCTGCAGCTCCTTCAGCACCAAAGAAGAAGATTTCCTCAACGCTGACGGGTCCAGAGGAGACCCAGACCAGATGGACCCAGTCCAGGTTTCTGTCTCTGGCTCGCTCGACGCCTCCGAGCCGACGCCCAGTGAGGACCGTCCCGGCTCTGATGAAAGCTCCACCCCCGTCGCCTCCGTCAGCTGCTCCCCCAGCGGCTCCACCTCCAGCCTACACGAAGACCTGAGGGAGAACCCGCCTGCGGGCGACGGCGTCCTGCAGGCCGGCGGCGCCTCGACGCGGAGGGGCTCCAGGAAGTTCTCGGCCCCGGCCCTCAGGTTCACCAGGCAGCTGAGTGTGGGGGGGGTGGGCTCCTCCACGGGGGTCCACCAGAACCAGAACTACCACCCGTTCCCCAACAGGAAGCCCCCGAGGATCTCTGAGGCCGCCAGGCGGCTGGGGATGTACTCGTCCTTCTGAGGCGCTCCAGGTTCAGCCGTCACGGCAACGCTTTGTGTGAAATGTACGCACGACGCATCGAAGGAGTAAAACTCCGCTTATTGTCATCAGATGCTGTTTAATCATTGATTTCAGAATAAATCAGTTTATTTCAGCCGCTTGTTTCATGTCGCAGTGACGCTTTCATTTCATCCCAGCTGGGTAGCGCGAGCGGCGTTGCTAAGCTAAAGGGATAAAAGGTAGTTAGTGTGTTGTTGCAGCAGCTGTCGTCGTCGTTGCTCGAGCTAACAGATGCTAACTGAGCTGAAGAAGAAGAAAAACTTTAGTAACCCTTTTTGGGGGGAAAAGGAGCAGGGAGCACGTGATTGGCTGAAAGGTGAGCAGGCGGTGACATCACCACTGTCATGAAAAGTGACGTAATGAAATAAAACTCTAATTTGGAAAATAAAAACAGACTTTTGAAAACGTCAAGTTGAAATACCATTTCTTAATAACGTGTTTTAATAACTGGTTCCATTATTTTATTTATATGTTTACATGTTTCTCACAGCTGACTTCTTGTTTCAGTGCTTTTGTTTGATTTGAAAATGTTCATACCTGCTTATTAGAATCAATCGATACAGAAGCTCATTAATATGACACTTGCATGAACCCATGTTCACTTCAAAATCAAACTTTATTGAGAGTGAAATAACTGCACCCCCTTCTGACCTGTCCATCAGTAAACACACAGCTTTAAAAGGAACGCCACGTCACAATATTAGTCTTTTAAATGTTTCTAATAATTATTATTAGTGATGATGATGTCACATTTTGCCCTGATTACCTCAGAATGTCATGTTTTACTGAACATAACTTCGTGCTCTCACATGGAACCGACGCGTCCAACATTAAAGGACTAAATGAAATAAATAATCAGGAATAAATATATAACCAATAAAATACAAAACAAATCTGCAAACATGTCACTGTGAAAACATTTCAAAATAGTGTCTCTCACTTTGATCGATATGTTTGACTGTCTTTATTCAGCTCTTTTGCGTCACAAAGAGTTTATTTGTGTTATTTTATCACTTTGAGTTGCATCGTCACAGAGGAGCCGCGTGACGTTTGACCCTCGCGCGGCGCCGTAGTGAATCAAAGATCGTCTCCGTTCCGCGAGGACGCGTCTCCTGTCTGTGACGGAGCCGCCGCGCTGTCCGCCGGACGTCGGCTGACGTAGGTTACGTTAACCGGCTCACGGAACGTGCTCGGAGTGAGACCTCCTCCCGCGCCGCTTCGCAGGACCGACAACAACACGAGAACCCAGCCGAGGAAGAGGAGGCTGGACCGGGACCCAGGTGATACCCCCGACTGTCAGCGAGTCCTCCGACCTCCAGGTAGCTCACGGGAAGATTTAACGGCGTCTCAGGGCGGATTCACGGGATAAAAACAGCGACACGAGCTCAGTTTGAGGCTCGCAGCGGCTAACGTTAGCTTTAGCTCACCAAACTGCGTCACTGACGCTGAATGTGTTCAGATTTATACATTTATATATGAAACTACACACACACACACACATATGTATATGACGTTGTGTATGTGTAGCTTCATGTCAGCCAGCTTCATGTAACCATGTGCCACTGTGGCTTGTTCAGGCTTCACTGAAGCAGTGAAGCTAAGCTAACTGTAGCTACATGGCCCTGTGACGTGTGTTTTCCAGCTGTGTGAGTCTCCAGCTGCAGAGATCAGTAATGAAACACACTTTACAAACGGCACGCGGACAGCTGGCGACCAAAGGGCACCAGAGACCAGTTTATCTGTAGACCTTCTGGTGAAGTGACCCAGTCACAGTGAGGAAACGTCTGTTGTGTGAAGCGTCTCGGGGCCCCTCAGGTTCCTGCCGGGAGCCCCAGCTGTAGAGTCTGTTGGAGTTGGCCTCTGTGGCCCAGCAGTGAGAAACTCTGTGTCCCGCCTGTTTGCAGACGCGATGGCGGAGCAGAACACGGAGGCGAAGCTGAAGAACCTGCTGAAGCGGGAGAAGATCCAGCTGTGGAACCCTCCGTACACCGAGGACGGCGGCCGGCCGGGCCCGCAGCACCTGCAGGTGGGTACAGACGGCGCTCAGCCGTCCCTCAGACTCACGGGCGGGATGGCGAGGACAGACAATGGACCGGGGCAGGACGTCTTGACTCAATAAATCGGCGCACACGCTGTTTGGATGTTTGTTAAAATGGTCACATAACGTGTGTGACCCCGAAGACCAAAGGAAGGGAAACCTAATCAATAAATCCACAATCCCTTTGGTAAAGTATTATAAATGTAATGCTTAAGTTTTACTTTACTCGTTTATTTTAGTGTAAAGTATGAAGCTTTACGGTTCGGTGCGTTATTGAGAAGAAAAAGTGATTTTACTAAGTAAAAAGAACAAGTAAAGACTTAAAATAATCCGAAATAAAATGAGAAAAAGAGCAAAAACTGAAAGAAGGAGACGGTTTTAAAACTTCTGACGTGACAAAGTGATTTACACGGCGGCAGAGACCTTTATTGTGAAACCTGTGCTGACATCATTTCACCGCCCACGCACGCACGCACGCACTGCGATGGCTTATCTTATCGCCTGTTGTTGCCAGGAGCTGGCGGAGCGCTACGCCCCTCTGCTGTGTCTGCCGGTGCCGGAGGTGGGCGGCGCCCTGGAGTCGATCCGCGTGCAGGCCGTGAAGAGGGGGAAAGGAAACCAGACGTTCAGGGAGACGAACGTGGCCACGCTGGAGCTGCTGCTGCCCCGAGACAGCAAGAAGGTGGAGACGCCTCGTGGATCCGTGTCCCGCACACGCCGTTAGTGCAGGAGACGGCGTGTGATTGTAGTCATTTTGAAGAAGCTCCTCTCTGGTCCTTCGATCAGAGCCACAGCCTTTCCTTTCATGCCTGAAGTCACTAGTTGCTCCGCAGGTTGAGGTTAAAGTATTCATCAAATGCAGTATGATGTAATATGGATTAAAGCTCCACTGTCACCGGCTGAGTGATGAACACGTTACGATCCAGTAATATTAATCTGTTGTTCTCTATAAACACTACGTTTCTGCTTTTGCTTAAGTGAGATTGTGAAAGCAGAGTGTTTCCACTCTGGTGACGCTGCAGTAAAGCCTCTGAAAGCTGCTTATTCTTACCTGCGTGTTTCGCACGCGGCTCAGCGTGCAGAGGTGTAGAGGACTGACCAGCTCTGTGTTCGTTCTCAGGGTCCAAAGACAAAGGAGCACCTGGAGACGAGGCTGGACGTGTTGGCTCAGGAGGTGGCGGACAGGTACGCACGCACACGCACAGGTGAGACCAGGACGACGGCTCGTGCTGATGGTGTTTCTCTGCTGCAGGATTGGACAGGAGTACGGCCTCAAATGCATCAAACTGATCCTCAACGGGAAAACTCTGTGTGTAGGTGAGTCCCGGCGCCTGAAACAGGAAGCGGAACGTCTGTCAACCTCAACGCACCTTGGTGAAACATTAACGAGAGACGAGAAGCACATTGAGTCGGCGTAGGAGAGTGAACTGTGTGTGTGTGTGTGTGTGTGTGTCGGTCAGACCAGCGTCTGGACCAGCAGGGAGTGAAGAACCACAGTAAGATGATGGTGCTGAAGGTGAGCGACGCCGAGCTCAAACAGCAGCTGAGCGAGGAAGAGGAGAAGAAGAAGAACCAGAACGAGAGCATCCAGAGGACCCAGAAAGGCTTCCAGATCCTGTCAGAGAGAGGTACCACCTGCCGCTTCCTGCCTGTCGCTTCCTCTCCTCAGATCAAACAGCTTGAACAATGAAAGCGTGTCTCGGCGTTTCAGACGGCAGCGAGGACCCAGACTCCACCCCCTTCCTGGAGATCGCTGACCAGAGAGGAAACCCCCTGAAGATCCCCCACGAGGAGAAGAAGGTAGAGTGGAGCCGGCCGCTGGCTGTGTTCCTACCTGTTCAGGTAGGGTGCTGATGTTGCTCTGTGTGTGTCGCCAGGCTCTGATCCTCGCCATGGGCTTCCACGAGAAAGGTCGTTCTCTCATGAAGAAGAAGCAGTTTGACAACGCTCTGTGTCACCTGCTGCAGGCCGACCAGCAGTTCAGGTACAGACGCCGCGCTCTGACGTCACGCTCTGACACCTGACGTCGCGCTCACGCTCTCATGTCGCGCTCTGACACTTGACGTCGCGTTCTGAAGCCTTACGTCAAGCTCATGTTCTGACGTCACGCTCTGACGTCACGCTCTGACACCTGACGTCGCGCTCTGACGTCACGCTCTGACATCTGACGTCGCGCTCTGACACCTGACGTTGCGCTCTGACGTCACGCTCTGACACCTGACATCACGCTCTGACGTCACGCTCTGCCACCCGCCACCCCGCGCCCCCGCACCGCTCTGACACCTG
>WNGW01000072.1:0-23359 GCA_011952105.1 Coreoperca whiteheadi
AGAGACTTGGCCACAGATGGCTGACTTCATTAAAAGGCCACAGCCCATACTGTGTGTTTTTACTTCTTAGAATAGAATATATTCATTAAGAGAATACATTGTTATGCAAGTACTTTTAATACTTCAAGTACATTGAAAATCTGGTACTTTTTACTTAAGTAGGGTTGTCAATGTGGTACTTCTACTTTACTAAAGTAAATATATCTTATTGGTACTTTTACTTAAGTACTGAGATGAAGTACTTCGTCCACCACTGCAGCGCAGTACCCAAAGTGCTCAGTATGCAGAGTAATACATCTAACTGGATGAACCATCGCTGCATTCACGTGTTCATCACTGTAGCGCTGGTGAAGGTGGAGCGTGAGTTCACCCCCGACGATCGATCGTGTTTTATCTTCATCGATAGTAATGAGTCAGCGTGTATCTGTTGCTTAGAGTTTGTATATTTAATCTGAATCTGCAAAGTAACTCAACTTTTCACATACATGCAGAGGAAGTTCAGCGTTTCCCTCTGAGGTTTGCTGGAGTACAAAGTACTCAGGTAAAGTACAAGTACCTCATCCTGTCGCCTGAATACCTGCAGGGGCGTGACTCTGCAGTACTTCTACCTGTGGCAGAACATATGTTGTACTTGTACTGAAGGATCTGAAGACGTCTGATGAAACGCGACACGTGCACACCACCGGATGTAGGCCAGGTGAGGCGGGCGGCAGCAGCAGGCCCCGCCCCCCTCAGGTGCGGCTCATTAAGAAGCTGTGA
Organism: Coreoperca whiteheadi; assembly: GCA_011952105.1. NCBI lineage: Eukaryota > Metazoa > Chordata > Actinopteri > Centrarchiformes > Sinipercidae > Coreoperca > Coreoperca whiteheadi. Next base: position 760 of record WNGW01000072.1, read on the forward strand.
AAGCGGCCCGACGGCGTCCGTCCATCTGACGTGAAGGCGCCGAACTCGAACTGCAGAAATGTCATCCAGCGGAGTGGAAACGGCCGCGCAGAGCCCGCTGCTGTCCTCCAGGTAACCGGAAACACCTTGCACCTCACCTGAGACATACCTGGAATACGCGTGGCTGCGGCTGGGAAATCATCTTTGTGTTTTTGTCAAGGTTTCAGTTGGCTTTCGAGGCGATGCTCACCTGTTCAGGTGTGTTCACACTAATTTAGATTTCCACGCAGCGGCGGGGCGTTCACTGTGCCCAGGCTCGTGCCTGTCAGGCAGGCCTACATACGGGCTACAGCTCTCCTCTCTGACTGGTGGCGCTCACAGCTGCAGCCTGGGAGGAACACCTGGTGAAACCAAACACTCACCTGTTTATTTATTTACAGTCAGTAATCTCCTAAAAAGACAAGTGGAAGATGGAGCTCTGTGCAGCAAATACATTTATCACGACCAGGTTTATTTTATTAGAGCCTGATAACCAGTTCGATTTAAATATACATGCAGGAAATAGTTTTCATTTATTTAAAGTTGTAAAATACTGAAACTAAGAAATGTAATGTAGTGAAATACCTTCAAAATACTCCAAAGCAGGGCTTTCACTGCTGCGCCACATCATTTCAGTCTCTTTAAAATGTTAGTCTGCCTCTGAAGGTGAAACCAGGTGGCTTAACACTTCCTGTGGCTGCTTTTCACAGTAAAGGTTCTCCAGCTAAGACAACAGTCTGGCTTTTATTATGGAGTAGCAAAAGGAAGTGCTTGAACTAAACTCTTTGTGTAAATGTACAGTCTGTGTACACATGGAACTTGAAGGTGCATGTTGTCATTCACATGATAAAAAGCTGCGAAACAAGTGTTGACTGAAGCTTCAGCCACACACGAACAGACGGACGCGTTTCCTTCCTTCAGTTACGTCATGTGACTCAGGTGTCTCGTTTTCTAATGTAGCTCTGCCTAAGTGAGCTCACGACGTTCCAGGGAGACGTCTCTCTGACCTCAGAGCTCACCTGCCCGTCTCGGTTCAGAACGAGCAGGACCCTGCAGCAGCACTGAGCTTCACATGGACCCGTGAGGCCTCTCGCCAGCCGCTGAGGATGGGGATTACACTCGTACTGCAGTCAGGGCTTGGATGCAGGACTCTTACTTGTAGTGGAGTATCTTCAGTGTGGTGTCCGTACTTTTACTGCAGTAAAGTGTACTAGTGAGTACTTAGTTATCAGGAGCATGTTGCGTTTAAAGTGACTCTGCTAACTTTAATATTGGATTTCTTAAACTTGGTTTTACAGTTTCAGCTGAGAGTTGAACTTTTCATTCTGTTTCGCACCAAAGCGACTTCCTCCTCTTATTAAAGTGAAAACCTTGTTGCCAATGAATCTGATTTGGAGTCAAAGACTGAACTCGGTTTTAAGGCCGCAGTTTAAAACGTGAGCAGCTCGGCCGTGTCCTCTGTGCAGTGCATTGTGGGAGGAACGCCGGCCGTAGTTCTGTTTGAGGTGACTTTAGTTTCGGTTGCTAAACGCTTCAGTGTGTCTTTAAAAGCAGGTGTTGATAGTTTGGTGTCCTCAGCTTGTGTTTCAGCCCGTGGTCGTGTGTCTGCGTGAAGGGCTGGTCGGCGGCCATGTGGGACGGCCTCCCCGACCCCCTGCTGGCTGGATGCTCCGCCCCCGAGCCGTGGCTCCTCCCCGGCTGCAGCTCGGTGTACGACAGCCTGGTCAGGTGAGAGACGCACCTCTAACCCGCCACGAGGAGTGGTCTTCCTCAGAGCCTGACTCTCGTCTTCCTCCTCCTCACAGTAACGCCTCGCCGACCCCGTCGCCTCCGGCTGCCGGCGGCCTGCGAGGGCGAGAGAGAGCCGCCGGAAACAAACCTCGCAGGTTCAGCAACTTCTACCTTTCCCCGAGACGCAGGAAGTCGCTCACCATGACACTAGATGTCGCGACACTGATCAGTTTGATTGGATCATTTGTCTGATCGAGCAGCAACGCTCGGCTCAGTTTGTTAAAGGAACCTTAATGACGCTGGTTAGCTTAGCATGAAGGCTGGAAACACACTGGATGTCAAACTATTAACGACGCTTAATTCTTTGTATTACGCCAGAAACTAAACCAGATACCACATCAAACCGAAACTTGAATAGTCTTTTTTGACCCTGTTGACTCCAAACAATCTGCTGTCTCTGTCCTCGTTCAGGCCGTCCATCCTGGAGCGCTGTATCCTCAAAGTGTCCACCAGCAGCGTGGCGGTGGGGACGGACGATCTGGACAACAAGAGGTCGGTGCAGCCGCGCTAGACCAGACGCTAACGGTCTGGTCTACGACGAGACACGGCTACACGCCTCGAGTCGTCATTTTATAGACTAACAAACCTCAAAGATGCAGGGATGCTGTATTTGTTCTCCTGGTCCCTTTAAAGGCTCAGGTCGCCCAACTTACTTAAATACAATAAAAAGGTAGGTTGTTTGATTAGTTCAGGTTCTGAGATTTCTGCCTCATCTTAATCCAAGTGAGGTGGGTGGAGTTAAATTAGCATGAAAACTAAGGCGGCGGCAGCAGCAGCAGAACCTCAGTGCAGACGCGGCGTCGTCTTCTCAGCGCGTTACGGAGTCGGTCACCCTGCTGGCTGTGTCTGCGTGCTCAGCATGTCAGCTCGTCAACAGGAGACTGATGTAATTAGTTACCTGCAGTTACAAACCTGTCAGCTGTGCGTAATGACGGAATAACCGAGGAAAAAGCCCGCTGTGTTACCTGAGCTAGCTGCCCTTCACTGTGATCAGAAGTGTCGCTAACGATAAATTGAAAACAAAGACACTTGTGATTCCTTTTTTGTTTGAACAATTAATTCGAGGTAACTTCAGGCCAACTGACGTCTGGGTTTGGGGTTTCCTACGTTAGCTAACTGCAGTTAGACTCTAACGATGAGCTTTAAACCGGACCTGAAGCTGCACCACTCAGGATCAGAGCCTGAAGTCGGCTGTGTGGGGAAACACTGAACAGAAACGGGTTCGAGGCTGGAACTCGTGTCGCTTCTGCCGTTTCAGACTGTAACAGACATGTCGGTTACCGCCACCATCTGTCAATCAATGGAACAGCCTGAACCCCGTCCCCCGTCCATGTGATCGAGATGCAAACAAGTCAGGAACCCACTTAAAGAACTTTTTTTTTTTTTTTTGTAAAACTGTCCCCGCAGGCCCCCTCTCAGTCGGTGCTATCCCCGCCTCCCGGACCCGGCCAACACCGAGACCAACGCTGCGGTTCTGAAGCGGCGACAGAAACAGATCCAGTACGGCAAGAACACCAGCGGCTACCAGAGCTACCTGCAGCAAGTCCCCAGGTGAGGAAACGCACCCAGCTGACGCTGTTTAAACACGGGGGGGGGGCAAGGTTCCTGCAGGAGGAGGCTCGGAGTCAAACGTCCCTCCTCTGAACTCACTCGAGACTCATGTTGGATCCTTCAGGGAGTCTCAGCCTTCATCAGTGTCCCTGAGGTCGGTCAGAACAAAGCTCCAGAGGGAACCTGCCTGAGAACCTTCCTGTCTCTCAGGGTCCCAGAGACAGGTGTCTGTCCGTCCCCTGCAGACAGCAGCTGCTGGGACGCTCTGACTACAGGGACAGGGACTCAGGCTGCAGAGACCAGCAGCTGCTGCAGGGTCTCGCTCTGCTGAGGTTTCTGTCCTGCCGCTGGTTCAGAGGTGTTGCTGTTAGCATGTTAGCATCTGTCAGGTTAGCAGCAGCATGTTTGACTTCGCCCAAATAAAAAGCAAAATAGAGGAGCAGCTCGAGGAACGGCAGCTGTCCCGCCATCTTCTCATTCAGGCGGGTGTTTAGTCGGCCTTGTGTAGGTTAGGAGTCTAAATTACTAAAACGCCAGTTATCAGTTGTATCTGCTCTTCTAAACTCTGCCTCCTCTTCCTCAGACACCTGAGGGATCCTAAGCTCCACCCGTCCACTCCCAACAAGTACAGGAAGTACAGCCGGCGCTCCTGGGACATGCAGGTGCGTCTGTGGAGGCGAGCGCTGCACCTGTGGGACCCTCCGACCGACAACCAGCCGGACGCCGCCGACACACGGGACCCAGTGGAGCAACTGTAGGTGGAGGGGGTCTGCTCTCGAGCTGCGACTAACATTATTATTATTATTCAGTCATGAGCGGTGACACTGTTCATATCCTCCTCCGGCGTTCACTCGCCGTCAGGCAGCTCTTTCTGACTGCCTGAATTTCAGCCACCAAGGTCGCAGCCGCTGAAAACTGACTCGGAGTGAAATGTCTCGTCCTGGAGCACAACTTCCTGAGCCAAGTTAAGAGAAGCTCCTAAAGACGGCCTGTCAGTCCTGACATACACTCCTTCACCACGTCGGCCCTCGTTAACGTTCGCGGCCCAGACGGGCGTCCTGCTTCGGCGGCGTTTTCGCTGAGCTACGTCGGTCTGACGGCTTTGGTTCTGCTGCAGATTCAGATGGTTTTAGATTAAAGTGGCGAAGGCATCATTCTAACCCATTAATATAGGTTCCTCTGAAATGAGGACTCTTGGGATGCAGGATGCAGGACTTAGCGCAGTTTCAGCTCTGGCGTTGGATCACTTCCTCCACCACGGCGTCACGGACCGCTGCTCACACTTACGTGGCGTGTTTTGTAAAAATACAACTATTCAAATCTCATGGGGGCAGTCTAATTAAGAGAAATGGTCCAGAGATGGCGCTCTGCGCCTCAGACCTTCGGTCAGCAGGTCATTAAATAATGACGACTCCCTCGTGTGAAACCTGCGAGGCCGTTCATGAATACGGTGTTCAAAGTGTCTGAAACTCTGGTGATTCCTCTCGTGGTGAAACGTGTAAATGGACTGTACTTGTATAGCTCCTTTCTAGTCGTGCGACTACTCAAAGCACTTTCACACTACACATCACATTTAGCCAGACACACACATTCACACGCTGATGGCAGCAGCTCGCTGCCCATCAGGACCAACTAAACTAACCACTCGCACACCGACGGCGCTGTTCTGGGTTCAGTATCTCGCTCAGGGATGCTGGGGGAAGCCGGGATCGAACCACCGACCTTTCAATTGGCGGACGACCCGCTCTGCCACTGAGCCACAGCCGCCCACAAAATGACTGCTGGTTCCACTGGGGCTCGAACCCAGGACCTTCTGCGTGTAGAGCAGACGTGATGAACCTAACGGCTCTGGTTGTTTGCAGGCAGAGCCAGCTGGCGAAGATGACCTCTGACCTGTGTGAGGACGGAGGGGACAAGCAGAGAGAGAAGGAGACTCGCACAGCCTCTAAAGCCTCCTCTGTGCTGCCCGGACCCTGGACCAGCCCGCCCTCACCGGTAACGCCCCTGACTTGATGTACGATGCAGCAGTGTGTTCCCATGTAGACCTGCAGGTCCTGGTTCCTAGATGGACCTTTGACCCGTGTTCCTCTGGCAGGAGGCTGAGAGCGGCCCCGGGCCCCGGCGCTCTCCTCCCGGCCTGAGCTGCTCCTCCAGGAGGCAACTGGCCACCAACGACAACGCGACGGACTGGCTCCGCCTCCTGCTGGAGGCCGACGACGCCAGAGGTGAGGTCGCAGGTCAGGCTCGTATCGGACAGGTATGTTGCCAGGCAACCGCAGGCGTTCATACAGAAGCTTTGACGCTCGGCCAGCGTGAGCGGGCCCCTGCACGTCTGTCGGGGCCATAATACAGCTCCGCCGTCAGAGGGAAGGTGACGCGTAACGGCAGGTAAAGCAGAGGCCCTCAGCAGCTTCAACGGGGCCTTAAAGAGCTTCACATAAGACAGACGGGCATCAAGACGAGAGATAAAATAGAGTTTTAATGACAGACCCATGAAAGGTTGTTGCGTTTCGTAAATGGCTGCTCCAGCACAATAAGACGCACGGTATCCTGGGAGTCTGTTCCTGAACAGTGGCTCTATAAAGAACTCTGAGCCGTCGTGTGAAGTCTGAAACTGTTCAGAGAGCAGTTGTAGAGTTTCTGTCCGCTTGGATCCCGACACTAACGAGTTGCTAAAAAACGCGTTTCACTGCGTAGACTTATTAATCTGACGTCTTGTTCTCGTAGATCTCGGCTCCGATGACCAGCAGGTTCCTGTGTTCTCCGACCAGCTGTTTTGGAATCCGTATTGATGGTGGCTCTGAAACCAACGAGGTTCAGCCGCCTGTCCGCGCCTTGGACTCCTCGGAGGGAAGCCGTCTGGGCCTCGTGTGGAAGCTGCTGCGTGGTGTCCAGTACGTTTGTCTTTTAAGATGGTTAACGACAGCAGGGATGTGATTGGTGCTCGACCAGCGTTCCACCCACCCTCCACGATCTCTGCCACCTGAACTCACCTGAGAGGAGCCCCGTCCTCTCCCGCCGCCCTGGAAGGGTTCAGGTTTCCCGGCTGCCCTCGGACTGCTCGGGCGGGGCAGCCGAACACTTGGTCCTCTAGTTTGCACTCTATAAGTTTGTTACGCTGCATCAGATGGAGCGTCGGTCACCTGCGTCATGTTTTAGTTTCACCTTCCTGCACTGAAGGAGACGCTGCTAGTGTTTCTGTCCTCGAAGTCACTCGTTTGTTGTCACGTTATTGCCTCTCTGCCTCGCGCTCTGCTGTCCGTCGGGCTCCAGGTCCTCTGTGCCTCCATGTTTTTTCTAAAAAACGAACCTTGGTGAATGGAGGAGGAAACGCTGTCACTTTGTGTTGTGAGTTTTCTTTTACTTTGTCGTGTTTCTCAAGTTGTCATTTTGTGCTGCTCGACTATCGAGAGCAAAGCTGAAAGATGTGATTAATAAAGATGTAAATAAAGTGTTATAAACTCAGACGCCGCTGCCTTCTTCTTCTACAGCCCATAAAGGTGTATTGGTCCCCCTCAGAACATACAGGGGCGGGGCCACGGGCCCCCTGGGGCCTGACTGGCTCCTGTATTACCCCTCTTCACCAGAATGAACCGGGTGCTGGTTCAGAGCCAGTCCGGAGTCGGTCCGACTGACGGCGTCTAAGAACCGGCTTGTGTTGCCATGGCGGCAGAGCGGCACAGAGCCAGGTCTCGCACATCTCTCCGGGACGGCAGGCGTTTCGTTGCTATCGCTGTCCGTGGCTTTGCGGCCCTACATCCTGTAGCGGACTCTGCGGCAGGTTCTGTCCGTGGAGCCCCGGCTACCTTCCTCTGGACTTCTGCAGAGGACCAGCGTGCACGGACGCAGCTCGTCTCCTCCTCGGGCCGCTGCTGTTGTCGCTGAAGCGCGTCCAGCAGTATGATGCTAGCTGCTACTTCAAAATTGGCAGTCAATAGTTTGTTGGTCATGGTAAGCCCGCCCCCAGCCGCTGACATCAGAGGTTCTTACTTCTAGACCCGCAATGATTTGGTGCTACGGAAGAGCCACGCCTCCTGGCTCGGCGCTGCTGCTTTGTGGAAACAAACGATGTGAACCTGGGCTCTGGCTCGGAGGAAAAGGCCTAACAGGGACCTTTTCCTATTGGCCAGTCAATGAAGTGAGGTCATCTTGCCTCTTTCAGTCTGGGGCTGTAGAACGTTCCTTGTCAGATATTTAATGATCACTTCGCATTAGAACATTTAAAGTTGTCTGAATAACGTAACTACTTTAAACTCGTTTCCTCACCTGCCCCGTGGAATATGTTCCTGTCGTTCCCTCCGTCTCACTGTTGCTGAATCTAAATCTCTGCTTTGGGCCGGTGAAGCCTGACTGAGCTCGCTTTCATCTCCTCGCTGCAGCAAATACCTTCAGAACCTCCCGAGACGCGTTGACCCGCTCACAGCGGCCGGGTTCTCGGTGTTGGAGACTTTCTGCGGCTTCGATCAGCTCTCACTTCAACCACGGGCGCAAACCGACTGATGTGACGGTGAGAAACGCCGTCAGTCCGCCGCGCAGCCTTATTACCATCCTCCAGAGGAAAAGCAGCAAGTCGTCACACCTGAAGAGGACGCGTTTTTACACGAGAAATGACTTCAGCCAGCAAAACAGCTCATTTCTAACTGATTACCGGACTGATCGCTTCAGCTGAATAAACCTTTAATTTCTAACAAAACATCCCACTTGAAGAACCGCTGGTGTGCCGTGACTAAAGCGGTCAGGTCAATGCAGCAAGTAGCTCACACTGCCACTCAGTAACGGTACATGTTGCCTGAAGGCCGCGTGAGGTCCCTTTGGGTCGCGGTATTTCCTCCATCGGGCTCCTCGCCTGTCCCCCGGGCTCCTCGCCTGTCCCCCGGGCTCCTCGCCTGTCCCCCGCGCTCCTCACCTGTCCCCCGGGCTCCTCGCCTGTCCCCACCGCTCCTCACCTGTCCCCCGGGCTCCTCACCTGTCCCCACCGCTCCTCACCTGTCCCCCGGGCTCCTCACCTGTCCCCCACCTGTCCCCCGGGCTCCTCACCTGTCCCCCGGGCTCCTCACCTGTCCCCCAGGCTGCACCTCCCGCCCTCTGGAGAGGAATTGCTGAGTGACTGACGGGAGCTGCTGCTGTAAACAAGCTGCAGGGCTCAGCCTCTAAACTACAACTCCCATCATCCTTTAGCCACGTCGGGGCTCATTCTGACTCTTGCAGAATTCTATTTATTTGCGTTGGCTGTGCGTTTGAGCAGCGTGCGGGAGCGGGGCCCCGCTGAAGGTGATGTAAAGTGTAACCCGGTGATGGGGCGCAGCACCGCCCCTCCTCCTCCCGCCTGGCACCGTAAATGTTATTTATGAATGCCTCGCGCTCACGGGCGTGTGCGCGCAGATTCCCTGGTATCACGCGTTAATGCTCCCAGGACATCGGACGCCGATTGCAGCCGATGTTTAGGTTTGTTGCGGGGCATGCGGTGCCCGATGCGTGCGGTTAAACCCGGGCTTTAATTCATTGTGGTGTGTTTGCTGCGGACCGCGGCGGCAGGCGGCGCGTCGCTCCACAATAACACTGGGTCAGTACACCGAGTCCCGCCGCGTCCGCCCGGAGCCGCCGTCCGACAAGGTAAGCATGCCGGCCGGCCGAGAGTGAGCACAATGCCCGCTTGTTTGGTGGTTCCCTGCCTGTGGTGGCTAGCTGGTCTGGGCTGCTCCATCCCGCAGCATCCCGCCGTGTTTTCGTCCCCTCACGGAGCTCACAGGCCGGACACACGCCACCATCACCGCCGTTATTATTATGTTTATCATCATTAGTTAGCACTGCTTCTGGCTGGGAACGGGCCTGGGGGGCATGTCGGGCTATTCGGAAATATTAATAATAATAATAATAATAATAATAGCTGGAGGAGGGGGACAAGGGAGAACAAGCCGTCTGATATCGGCAGGGTTTGTTTGTGAAATCACGGCGCTAACGCTGCTAGCATCGGCTAACGCAGCGTTAGCCGATGCTAGCAGCGTTAGCCGGCTAACGCGGAGCAGGTCAGTTAGCTTCCGTTAGCTAGCTGCTGCCCCTGGATGCAGCCAGGCGGCCGGTGGAGCTCCCCGTTAGCCCCGCAGACCAGCCCGAGCCCGCGGACTCTGGGAGGCGGCAGCGGAGCCGCAGTCTTCAGGCGGCCGTTTCTGTTTCAGCGAGCAAAATGGCTGAATTTACTGCCCCGACCTTGAACGGAATAACGAGATGACGCCGTATCCTCAGCGAGCTAACCGCTCCGGCGGCGCTGAGCTGCGCGGCGACGTCCGCGGATGTCACCTGCAACCTGAAGGCTCCGAAAGGGACACGTTTAATTTCTCTACACGGCGTTTATATCAAACTCTCACACGTACGTTCCCCACGTTAAATCTGCACTCAGCGGGGAAAACCGCTATATATGTGGGTGCGCATTAGCATTCCTCGTTGAAAACAATGGGACGCGTTAGCCACAAGCTAGCAGCAGCCGGAGCTGCCCGGCGGCCTCCGTCCGTCCGGCGCCGGAGCGGCGGCTCCGCTGCCAGGTCAGCCTGCCCTCCGTCATTCAGCCACCGCTTACCCGGACCCTGACTAACGCCACCAACGTCTAAAGAAGGAGGGTTTCGGGGCCGCCGTTTGTGGCCCCTGACCTCATTTGTGCGAGGAGCCAAAGTTCCCGAGACTCGGCGGAGATGCTGAAGAGTTCACGCAGTGGAAAGGGGCTCCCGCAGCCTTTATGGCAGATACATATCACAGTTTGAGTCTGGTTATCGATTAGGCATCGCGGAATATCAAACAGGCAACTGTTGCGATCATCAATTCATCATGTCGGTGCTTTTTCTAACTGAAACACTATTTCAGCTTCTCCTGTGAGGGTTTTCTTACACATTTGGAGGTAAATGGACACATTTGGGTTCAGGACTGTTGGCTGCACGCAAACAGCAATATGACGAAGTCAGCTCGACATAAAACGGCCATTGTTTCACTTCTTTTTGACTTTTATGTGATTTATGCAATTAATAGAGAAAAGAGGCAGCAGACTAATCGTTAGTTGGAGCCACATAAAATCTACAACGTGAGGTTTGAGAGGTCTTTGTACTAAGGACCACCCCGGTTCTCAGCAAAGGTTATTTTACAAGTGAACCCGGCCGGAGACCCAAAGCACAAAGTCCCCCTCTCCGCTGCTGTAATCACAGCGATGGGAGGAAACGCAGTGAGTTACACCCTTGCTGTCCCTACAGCCGCCATTCAGCAGAAACCATCGTTAATCGCTGAGTTGATTGAAAGAGATTTAATGAACTGTTTTGATGAGCTATTAGTTGTTTGAGTCACTTTTTAAGTGACTTAAACTGAGTGTCTTTGGACTGCTGCTCCTGCAAAATACGTGGTTTTTGCCTTTAGAACCACTGTGATGGACATTTTCCATTATGCTCTGGCCTTTTGTAGAGCGAGAGGTTAACGGAATGGATCGGGACAACAGGGCACAATTAATAGCAGTATTATCGAAATCACAATAGGGCCGAGTGCGACCTCCAAACCACAGAGGCTGCGGCGTTGTGATGAAGGTATCGAGTGACAGACAGCGTTACGATGAAGTCCTGTAGAGCTGCAGCTGGAAGAAAAATGATCGTTCCCACTAATGTGTGTCAAAATAATCCCAATATGATAGTTTTACCACATGGTGCAGCCCTACGAGACAACCATCAGATCATCTGACAAATAGCCGTCCGTTGCAGCCCTGATTTCGTCTGAAGGAGCATCTTATAGGAACTGAGGCTGCCACTTCGCATTATTTGAAGTTCTTTGTCGTTTGCACAGCCGACGTTGGCAATGAAATGCTGCGATCTCAGGCTGCCTCCAACAACGCCCTTACCCATTGATAGCAGAGGTGCAGCCAGGGGGGGGCGGGGACTCGGTTATAACAACAACGATAGTAATAATTACATCAATATGGGTTTGGCCTCTCTGTATTCTTTTTGGGCCGTTCAGTCCCGAGGCCGCTCTGGGGACTGTAGACCCCGTCCACGTCCTCGCACACATCCAGTGGCCGGGAGCAGCAGCAGCGCCGGCGTGCTGTCCTGACAGCAGCAGAAGAAGGAAGGACAGCGTCAGGTCTGACCAGTCTGGGTTTCTGCTGCCACGTGCAGACGGTCGGGTCAGAACCTGGTGTGGCAACATGGATTCGTGGATCCGGTTCAGGCTGGGAGTTGTGGTGTAAGGGTGAGCCTGCTGAGCGTTGGTTTAGATTCCACGCCAGGGAGCGTGTGCATCCCTTTATCTCCATTGGCCGCTTGCAGCCACGTGACCGCGACCTCCAACGAGAGGCAGAATCTGTTCCGGGCACCTTGTTGAGCCCATCACACTGCAGTGTCAGGAAGGTGTACCTAATAAAGTGGCCGCTGAGTTGCTGGTAGCTTGATGTGACGCTGTCTTGCTCTGTGGTGTTTTACTACTGTCCGAGGAAGCAAGCTGGCCTCGCGCTTTGGGGAACTCAACGCGTGTTTCGGACAGCGGCTAGCTTTTTCAACTTGCCTTTTTTAAACTTTTTTTAATTCGAGCTTCACACTCCAGCAGCGCTCGGCTAACTAAGTCGGGTTGCATTGAAATTTAGCTTCAGCCGCGAATTAAATAGTGTTCCTGTCCGGATCTGGAACTGAACGATCGGACACGCCCCGCCGGCGTCGGCCCGTACTGAACTAATAAAGGCCGTGACGTCTGTAACCGACCCACATCAAGCAGTTTCTCTGTCACCGTCTACAGCTGCAACTACCGATCTGTTTCCTTGGTTAATTATTTTCTTAATAAAATGTCAGGAAATAGTGGAACCTGTCCCTTTTTTGTAATTCCCCAAAGCGCAGGGAGACCTCTTCAGATTTCTTCCTCCGCCCGACCAACGATATGACGAAGACGCTGATTAAATCCAACATGTGAGGAGCCGGAGGCAGCCAGTGTTTGGGGTGTTTGTACCCGGGTCGTTGCATGAAGTCACAGGCGCTCGCTGACCCCTCTGGTGGCCGTAGGCGACAATGCATGTAAGGATTCCCTCGGTTGGTTGTGTGTTAACCAAAATGCGCTGTTGCGCCTCAGAGAATGTAAACTGCTCCAACAACAACAAAGGGCAGCGTCAGAAAGGAAACGAGGCCCGCCAGGACTTTGCGTGGGCGATGAAACCAACACCCGTGTGGACGCTCACTGGAAGAGAGCAGGGATCAGCTCGCGCCTTTCAGACGAATCCCGTATGTTGATCAAAGAAGGGTTGGTTCTGGCCAAATGTAGTGATGGAAGCTGATGTAATAGTGTTCAGCGGCGTACGTTTCAGGCTTGACTCTGTAGCTCTGCGGCGGCTGGACTGACCTTGGTTATGAGTAACAAACAGTTGAGAGACTTAAGGTTTTAAGTATAGTTTCAGCATGAATCGACGGGGCGGCTGTGGCTCGGTGGCAGAGCGGTCGTCCACCAGTCGGAAGGTCGGCGCCTCGATCCCGGCCTCCCCCGGCACTGAAGCTGCGCCTTCGGTCTGAGTGTGTAAGTCGCTTTGGATAAAAGCGTCTGCTGAATGACTCTATGTGAAGGGAATGGTAAGTTAGTGCAGGAAATGGCTTTTGTGTAGCTACTTTCTTCCTTTTGTTTAAAGCTGATCAGCCTGACTGAAGTCTAAGTGTCATATCACTTTTACTACAACTGTCAGAGAGCAAACGAAGCGAAGTGGATTGAAAATAAACGGGGATGATGATAATAGGATGTGTCCAATCGACCACAGGAAACCAAAGAGGGAACCTTCAGCTTTTTCTCTCTGATGTTAGTCGCGATACGAACACACCCGGATTGTTAGTTGTCATATGTTGCCTGCGTCACGCGTCCTCTACGGTTTCTCTGTGCAGGTGCGGTCAGCCCACTGGAGCTCTGGCACTGACGGGGCTCATTAACCGTTAGCAAAGAGGCCGTGACGCGCCTCACCTGTACTCTGCTCCCATTGGCTCTCGGATGTGACGTCAGCAGTTGGACCCTCTCGTTTTATTGACCCCGCGTGACTCGACAACACTCACACGTGTCTCCCTCCTCTCCAGGTGCGTTGCCGGAGGCAACCGCTCACTGACGATGTCCTTGTGAGAGTGGGCGGGGCTACCTGGCCCTGAGGTGGTAAGGAGGCGGAGGCATCTCAGCTCTCAGCCCCCCCTCGCCTCCTGCGACGGACCAATTGGACGGACACCCAAACGGGCGTGGCTCTCCCCTCCCTCCTCCCCGTCTCCTCCTCCCCGCCTCCCCCCCCCGTCTCCCCCCTCGTCCCCTGCCACCATGCTGTGGTCGCGCTGCTGGTGGAGAGCCTGAGGACGCAGACTCTGGAAGGCGACCCTGCTCAGCCGGGGGACTCCTACCTGGTGAGTCTCACCTGCCGGTCTGAAGGTTTTTACCCCTCAGGTCAGATCTGAATCGCTCTCGGGTCACACGTGGTTGGTTGTGGAAGAACCAACATTTCTTTGTTAGTTTTTCACCTTTTATTTTGCATCCCCCCTTTAACTACTCTAATCATAATGATAAAAAGTTAAAATGGTTCAAATGTAATTCCTCAGGAACAGAAAAGCCTCCACCACAGTTCAGTGTTATTTCATTTGATCAGTTTATCGCCGCCGCGCTCTGCCAAGCTACGTGTTTCCCATCCTTCGCCTTAGTCCTGTCCTCAGTATGTGTTTAATATTTGCACTGCGGCCCCGAGAGCTCAACGCACCTTCAGGAAACACAAGGAAGGACACGTCTTCACCAGCTGGGCAACACGTGTGGCCACAGAAACACTGCAGGGTGCCAGAAGCCAACAGATACGAGTCACAGAACAGTAGTGGCTAGTAATCATCCAGCGGGCAGCACGTGATTTACAGCTGATGTCTTCAGACGGGGAACATACCGTACCGCTGGTACAGGGAAGCGGTTGACGTCCCAGCATGCTCTGCGGCTGTGGTTCAGTAGGGCGATGGCGAGAGGAAAAGATGTCGGTGACTTGGAGGGTTCGCTGTGGAGCTTCTGCTCAGCTGGCTCGTGTTTCCATAGGAACGACTACAGTGACCTCTGCTTTCAGATCTGTGGGGACGACGTCGGTAAACGGCGTCGGACAGACGAAACCAAGTCATGTGGTAAATGTGCTGACGGCGTCTCTCTGGCAAACATAAAGCACAGAATAAATGTGAAATAACAACAAGTAAGGAGTCAGTGCAGCCGAGTGAGAGCAGCGCTGCTTCTTCACTAACCTACTCAAGCACCAGTAACTATTCTGGAGCAGTAAAACTGCTCTGAGAAGGAGTTTTTCAAAACGTTACTCAGGTAAGTGTAACAGCCCCGTGGCTTTGTGCCGCTGCAGCTGATCCGAGGGCAGTTTAAAGAGAAGCTTCTCAGCACGTGAAGGAAACTCTCTCAAACATTCAACATCACCAACAGCTGTGTAACTAGCAGCCAAAGCTGTCAGGTAAAAGTAGAAAGTAGCATAAAATGGAAATACTCATTAAAGTACAAGTACCTCAGAATGGTACAAAAGTCCAGTACTTGGGTAAATGTTCCTAGATACCTTCCACCACTGCAGCTGATGATGCTCCTGCAGGTTAACGTCCTCTCCTCAGAGGGCTTCCTCTTATCAAAGCAAAGATACATCAGTAACGTTTCATTTCTACACTCTTAACAAACGGTTCTTTTGTCGGCATTCAACGTGAGTTTTAGATTTAATGTCCAAACATGTTGCGGAACACATGCAGTCGTAGTGTTGTTAGACTGTTTGGACTCTTTTTGTCTTTCAGTCCCTGCTGGACCCGAAAACCCTCGCAGAGTGCTGGCGCCCAGATGGCTTGATGCCTGGTGAGTGTTTCCGATTTCATACTGAATAAATCGATCTCCCTCAGAAGGGTTACCTGTGCTTCACTTCCATAGAGCTGTGGGACTCAGCAGAGACAGAACCGTCCTAATCTGTCCAGCAGAGGTGGCGATATCCTGACTTGTGGTCTCTAAAAAGACGGGATCCTACATTTCCCATAATGCAACTCAACAGTGACAAACAGAGGAATTACATATCATAATTTCAGTGAAGATTTACCTCAAAACTACAATTTTACAGCAATTCAATATAAAAATAAATGAATATCTGAGACGCTACAGAGACGTATGTGATGCTTGTCCTCTTCCGTGTCCTGCAGACACTCTTAACCTCCAGATGTACAACAAATAACCGAATCCAAAGAATCAAAACAAGATTTCGGGATAAAAACTAGCGTCTGTTGAAATAGGTATAAAAATTTGGGAGAAAATAAAAATGTGTATAAAATGCATCTAACGAGAGATAAAGACAGAAGGACCAACAGCGTATTGTTTGTTTAACCTGATTTAGCACTTTTAAATTGAGACACCAAGATGGCTGGTTGTTCTCACTTTGGAATGGTTTGTTTGAAAAGTCTAATTTCAGTGCTTCCATATTAATTGGAAGAAGGTCACTCTTGGATAAATATAAATTCAGCCAGAAACAGAACAAAATGGATTAAGAACTGAACGTGTGGCGAGCAGGGAAACGGTTGGACCTGAGACGAACAGTAACAGGTCGTCGGCGTAGAGCGACACTTTGTGCTCGATGGTCCAAGTCCGCATTTCTCCGATTCTGTAAATCCATAATTCCACTCTGCCAGGTCAAAGGCCTTCTCGGCATCTGAGGAGACACTCGGGGACTCCTGCGGAGGGGGTCAGCGTATCTTTGTAATGACATGATTCATATCTTTTCCTTTAAATGAAGTAACCTTTAAAGAACGTGATGACATCACCAGACTAAAACACATCACATGACCTTTCCTCTCTCTGTGTGTGTGTGTGTGTGTGCGCTCTCAGAGAGCAGCTACTGGCAGCTCTGCCCTCCCTCCAAGTCCGGCCTGCAGGGGGGGTTACTGAGCTCTAGTTTCCCCCCCGGCCCCGTGCCCCTGGTGCCCCCGGATGCTCACCTACAGGAGGGGGGCGACCCCCTGGACGGCACCCCCTCTCAGCTGCAGCAGCACCGGCCCCTGGCGCCCAGCACCTCAGCGTCCGAGCTGTCCCTCCCTGGAGTGCCAGTGGCCCCTCCCGGCCCTGGACCACCTCCTCCTCCTCCCCCGCCCCCCAAACGCCACTGCCGTTCGCTGTCGGTGCCCGAGGATCTGTCGCGCTGCCGCTACACCTGGCGGCCCAGCGCCTCGCGGGTCTGGACTCCTGTCAGTCGCCAGCAGTGCCACGGGGGAGGGGTCACAGGTGGGGGGGTGGGAGGAGGGGGTATAGGTGCAGGTGCGGCGGGGGGAGGAGCCTGTCCTCTCCGCGCCCCCAGCTCCTCTCTGAACTCGTCACTACACTCCTCATCCAGCCCCACCTTCTTCAGCCTGGCGCTGTCTCCTGACTCCCCACTGCCCTGGAGCTTCCCCTGGGACCCCAGCGAGGCGGCGGCAGGGGGAGGAGCCTGCTGCTGCTTCTTCCCCTCCCCCTCCTCCTGCTCCTCCTCGCCCTCCCCCCTCCACCCGCCTCCCCCTCCTCAGAGGCGTTTCTCTCTCTCCCCCGTGCTCATCAGAGACTCGGCGGCCTCCACGTTCCTGCCTCCGCCTCCAGTGCCGAGCCAAGCGGCAGCGGCGGCGCCTCCGCCGGGTCGCTCTGCCGTGGCCGGAGCGACCCGGGGGGGCCCGGTGCCCGCCTCGCCCTCATCGGCCTGCAGCACGCCGTCGTCTCTGCGACGCAGTCTGCCGCCGCAGCTGCCGCGCTGCCACTCGCAGCCCTGCGACCTGCTGCTGCTCAAACCAGGTCTGAAGAGACGCCGCGACCCCGACAGGCCCTGCGCCCGACCCGTCCTCGACTTCACCAAGATGACTCAGGTACTGCAGAAAACTAATCAGGTTTTTTAAAAGAAATGTATAAAGCAAAACTGCCAGATATTCTTCTCCAGCGTCGGTTTCAGTTTTATATCGTAACGAGCTTCACTCTCTGGGTTTTGGCCTGTTGGTCGGACAGAACAAGACATTCGAAGCTCAGAGTTTGGGAGATTGTGGCTGAAACTATCAACAGATGAATCAATGATGTAAGCAGTTTGTCAGCTGCAGCTCTAGACAACAGCGTTCGTTGTAGTCGTAATTAACCCTAAACCGCTGGCTACCTGACGGCTAAACGCTTCAACGACCGGGTCGTCTTTGCGTTGTGCTGCGTGGGGAAGATATGACAGCGTTGCTCATTAGCAAAACCTTTCGTTCTGTGTCGTAGTAAAAAGTATTTTAATTGAACGTGGGGAACCCTGTCGTGGAGAGAAGGGAGCACTTCTGTTATAACCTTCCTCCTGTCGCCCTGCAGACCCGCAGCGTCGACCCGCAGTGTCTGGAGCGCGGCGGCGGCAGCAGGCTGGCCTGCGGCGGCGACGTCTGCATGGGCATGGAGGCCTTCATGGGCGACTTCCGGGGCTCCTGCTCGCCGGCCGAGTGCCTGGGCAGGACCAGCATCGGGCCGCTGAGCGAGAGCGACGAGGAGTGCCGCGAGGACGACGACGACGACGACGGGGAGGAGGAAGCGGGCGAGCGCGAGGCGGCGCAGCAGGCCGTGTTTGAGAGGGATTGTACAGAACTCGACTTGAACTTAATAGAAGAAAACTGACGCATTTGTAAATGGAAGGCTGTTCTCTGTTTCAGTTTTTAAATTTAGCTTTATTTTCAAATTGGTCGGAACCCCTCCCCCTCGCCCTGGACCGCCATCGTCTCAACGCTCTGCGCCCCCTTGCCACCAATCAGCATGGCTCTCAGGAACAACGCCTTCTCTCATTGGATGAGCCGGGGTAAACGAAGCTGATTGACGACGACAGTGATGATCTGACTACCGCCGACTCAGCGCTGTGGCTTCACTTGGAATCCTCCTGGCTGCGTTTCAACACTGTTGGGAAGCTGCTCTAAAGCGAGGATCTCTTCCAGAGTAACTCTGGCCGCCGTGATGGGCGGAAACCTCCACACTCTGAGTCCCAGTCGGCAGTCGGTCCTCCTGCATCTGACCTTCAGTTACGTGACTTAAACGGGAGTCAGCGTTCCCAGTTTGAAGCTGCTAGCTTTGGGCAACATGCCAACCAGCCATTGTTCAGGTATCTGAAGCCCAGATGCGGTTTCCCCCACTTCTGTGACTGCACTCAGACTGTCCAGGTGCTTCTTGGCGTCCAGGCGTCTTCCAACACACAGCTGCTGAGTCTCTCCGTAACACGCTACAGTCTGACGAGGCCGGCGCCGCACTGCTGCGCCAACCTGAAACGTCACCGCGAGGCCCGCCCCGCACCACAGCTCCGACCGACACGCCTCCGGTCAGAGCGCAGGTTTAGTCTGCAGTCAGGATTCAAACGATCAGGGCAATGAAAAGTTAATATACACAAAGTCCAACAATCCTCATCAGAAACACGATGCCAGGTTTCTTTGAGGAGAAATAACACAGCGTCGGTCATAACTGATGGGTGTGTTGTCTGAAGCGCAATGGTTGCGACCTGGTTGCTGTGAAGTACAACCATCCTTAGGCCTATTATTATTTCAGAGTCCGAGTCCCCGCTACGTTCAGGGCGACCGGGCAGGTCCGATGCCCTGATTGGTTACTATGTCCCAAAGTCCTGTGGCGGCATGTTCAGGTGAGGTGACCCTTTAACGGGTCCCTCACACATGTGAACGTCACGAGATAATAAGGCTTTTAAATAGCCACCTTGTTTCCTCTCCGGTCTGGTCGGTTTCTGTCTTTTTATGGGATTTGTTGACAAGAAGAAATATGTAGGAAATCACCAGATTTAATCTTTAAAAACACACAAGCAGAGCTGCTAATGCTGAATATTAATCACCGATTATTAATGGTTTCGTGTCCTGATGTGGTGACCAAGTGAAAGCTTTCATAATGAAATAAATCGATCGCAGCCTGAAGTCTCAAATACAGATGTACATTTGGATTTTCTGAGTAGAATAATGTTTATTTTGAATACTTTTCTGCTCATGTGTTGCGTTGCGGAGATATTTATTGCCTTTGAGCAGAATCGATAGTCTTTCATTGGCACAACTTTATTTATAGCAGTTAGAAGTGCAGAGTCTGGTGTCGGAGACTGCTACACACAGTCACGTGACCTCGGCGGGGTGATGCGTTCAGGTTCGCTGCTGTTTGGCGGTGTCGTCCCATCAGGCTCCACTGAGGGCAGGTAGCCACTGATGCTGTTGTTCACCTGAGTGTTCGCACATTCCTCTCACACACCTGTCACTGGAAAACACTACACACACTCCTGCTCATTCTCTCACCCTGTCTGTGTGTGTGTCGGACACCTTGAACCCCTGGTGGTCATGTGACTTGCGTCCAGATTGAATGCAGATTGTTTCCGGACACAACCGAGGCACCGTGTTAACTTATGCTACACGTTTTAATCTTCCTGTAACGGCCAGAAAGTACGACGTTCTACGTAACCCTGCTCACGCTGCCAAATTTAATACCAATTTCCAGAATATCGGCAAAGAAAATGTGAATTAATGTGTTTTTATGTGAAATATTAGGAGACCAACAGCTGGTGGAGCTGATTCTCCAGCCGCTGCCATTAAAGCATCAGCAGGAGGAGACGATGACGTCATTAGAAGAGCTCCAGTCGACGCTCAGACGACGGAAACGCGACGCTTCTCTCAGCTTCATGCGTTGACGTGAGGAAGGTCGCGGCCTCCTCGTCGCTGCCCTCGGCGTTTATTCACCCTCTTTTATCTGCACGACAACTGTCACGCGTCAGACAGCAGGAAACGCTTTCGAGACGTATTTCAGCTTTTCTTTTCTTTTTTGGAAATTCGCGGCGTTTCCACTCAGCGTTAACAATAAAGTGTCGGCGCCGTTTTGTGCGATTCTGGGATGACCAGGAAACCATAATGAAAGGACTGCCGTTGCCTCCACACGTAACGCACTCCCCCAGTAGCGTTAAAACGAGTTCAGTACAGTTTATAACAGATGTTTTGACATCGGCCATGTTGGGAAATCGAATCAATAACCTGCGTCAGATCGTTGATCAGGCGTCGGCACGGTGACCCGAACTCTTCTGAAGAGTCTTGCGACGACCAGTTCAGGGTCAAAACGTCTTCACGGTATCACACTTCCACAATGATTCCTGACATTGACTGTTTGAGAGACGTTTTCCTTTCAGAAAACATATTTAATTTACCTCAAAGTGATCAAAGAATGAGTCAACAGGATTACGAATCTGGCGTTCTTGACAGTTTTCTAGTACTCGCAGTGTGTAAAGGCAGCGACGTCTCGGGAGCTTGGAGAGAGTAATGCGTTTACAGAATTTCGGTCTGGATATGATCTTGACGCTGAAGACGCACCGGACCACCAGGTGTGAACGTGGTGACTGAAAACGCTCGTTGCGATCTGATTTCTCTTCTTCCGAATGTTGCTTGAGATCCACAAAACAAAACGAAAAAGAACAACAATCGTATGTTTAAGTTGTAAGGACAGAAGGACCACACGGCTTGTTTTTACATAGTTTAGCTTTTGTACTGAGAGTCATACTTCACATTCCTGCTGATCATTTCAGTTCCGTCATTAGGTTTCAGATTGATTTCCTTCCTTCTGGGCAGCTGTTTTGTTTTTGATCATTTCTGTGAAATTCAACCCTCAGTGAGATAATCCATCACAGTCGGTGTTTAGGAGGTTTTATTTTACCTTTTGTCATTGTGGCGGTACAGCTGGAAACAAACTCTTTCAGACGGCTCTTCAGCGGTGCGTTCAGGGGCACCTAAACGTCCGAGAGTTGCTGCCGAAAAAGCATCTAAGAGTGTTGTTCGAAACTCAAACCCAGAAGACAATCAACAAGTAAACAGGAACATTGGAAAAAGGAAAAAACAAGTTTGGAAACGATATTGTGTCTCTGGTCATTTCAGTTCAGCATCTGTCAGATCTCAGATGTCGAAATGTCCCAGAATGCACCAAAAATGGAAAACAGTTACCAATCAATAACACGTTTTGACCAAAAAATAAAGGTTAATAAATGCTGACTGTGGTGGATTATCGTCATTTGATTGTGGCAACTTTACTGTTAAATGTCCAGATATTTGTTTAAACACAACCGCAGCGAATTCCCTGCAGAAGAAGAGCTTGTTTTGGTGTCTTGTTGCCGTCTGGACGTCAGAGGGTTTAAAACTCATCTGTGTGTTTTGGTTTGTGCAAAATGCAGCGTTTTTGTTCTTTTTCTTTCTGCCCAACGTCGGTTCTCATCTGTCACATTGTTGGGGAGGAAGTCTTCTTTGGGATCTTTGAACTGAAAAACATCCTGCTGGTGATTCTTGATTCAGCACTCATCAAGAATCACATGTTTCACATGTTCTTGAGTGAGATGTTCAGGTGGATGTGAGCCTCATGTTTGTGTGCATTGTTAGCGTAGCTTAGCATAAAGACTGGGGACTACACAGGTCAACCACAATGTTGTCAGGTGTGAGCGGAGTGGGAGAAACCGTTCACGCCGGGAGATGATGTCTCCCACTTGGTAAAATGAATACAGCCGTGTCAACAAACTGTCAGCAGGGTGGCTGCAAATTCACCACCGCTAGCAGCTGCATTCAAATAAATACAATATTTATATAATATAACACTAATAAAAATCCATTCAGCTCATTTTATAGGAGCCAAACACTGTTTCTATCTGGTTTCACTTGGTGACAAACTAACAGCGCAGTTTTAGCGTGTTGAAGTTGCTGACACGCTAAAACAAGGTAGTGAACGTGTAAAGATTATACCTGTTGAAAATAAGCATATTGGTGTTGTCATTGTCAGCATGTTAGCAGGCTAATGTTAGCATTTGATTTAAATCTCTGCTGTGTATAAGTAGCTGTAGACTTTACTGTTTGTGTTCAAATTAAACAAACGAGATAAGAGATGTTGGTATTTATATTTAGGTGCGTTGGACAGAGCCAGACCAGCTGTTTCCCCTGCTGCTTCCAGTCTTTATGCTAAGCTAGGCTAACTACATCCTTACTCCAGTTCTGTACTTAACACACAGATATGAGATTCTTAACATCTCCCTCTGAGAGAAAGAGAATAAGACTTATTTACTAAAATGTTGACCTATTCCTTTTAACGAATATAAGCTAGCTTGTTAGCTTTATGTGCTGTCAA
Source organism: Coreoperca whiteheadi (assembly GCA_011952105.1). Taxonomy (NCBI): domain Eukaryota; kingdom Metazoa; phylum Chordata; class Actinopteri; order Centrarchiformes; family Sinipercidae; genus Coreoperca; species Coreoperca whiteheadi. The sequence continues at coordinate 23,233 of WNGW01000072.1, forward strand.
TTAGAGGTTTTAACTTGGTGACGTCAGTTCACCCAAATTTTAAAAAAAATATTTGAAAATGAAAAATTTCTTTTTAAAAAGAGAAAAAAAACTGACATATCCAGAAACACTGTCCCTGTAATGCACA
>WNGW01000072.1:23750-36237 GCA_011952105.1 Coreoperca whiteheadi
CATGTACACACACCCGTCTGGTTTGTGGGTTTGTTTCTGTTGTTCGCTCCATGACACCCAACATAAGCCTTAACTGAACATATTCTATTATTCTGTAAATCAAAAACGTTAAGAAGAAAAAAAAGGAAAAGACAAAGCTAACGGAGAAGAAAAGGAAATGTGTACTGTAGCTGTTAAATTTTTAGTCCCTCTGTTCGTTATTTTCTGCTGTTTTTCTTTATATTTCTAATCTGATGTCTGAGCGTGACGAGCTGTCGGCGATGAACGCATCGTGTTTGAAAAAAATAAAAGAAGCTTCCGGACAGAGAAGAAGCTGTCGTGTACAAAGTTAGCGAAGAGACTCGGACATCTCTTGTCTTTTAGAAATGTTTTTTATTGTATGTGATTTAAAAAAAACAAAAAAAAAAGAACAATGACAACATGGCAATTTGAAAAGCAGTTTGTGAATAAATTAAGTTTATTGAGAATTATTTTACAAAGAAAGGGGAAAACTGGTGTCCTGTGTTTATTGCCGTCAGTCAGAAACTAATTCAGTTAGTGTTGGTACACCCCTTATGGTCACGATTAAAGGACTAGTAGAGGATGCCGCTGTCAGTCTCAGACTGATTGACAGGTATTTTAATACGCAGCAGCTGAATCAGTTATTAATGTTCTTTGTTGCTGTTCAAGGTTTGTTTGCGTCAGTAAACACAGCAGGTCAACAGGAAGTTAATGCTTTTGTTATGTTTCACTGTCGCTGTTTAAAAGTGAGAAGCTTTGATGTGAGAATAAAGTCACAATTTTATGAGGGGAAAGAGTCCTAAGGAAATAAATTGTTGGAGAATAATTATGAGATATGCAATTTTAAAAGTGAAGTTGCAATTTAAATGAGAAAAAGTCACCGTGAAGTAAGAGTTGTAATTATTTGAGAATTAAGTCTTGAAAATAAAGAGAAAAGTCACCCTATTAGGAGAAAAAAGTTATAATAAGAGGAGACTAGTGTCAGTGTTATGAGAATAAAGTCACATTTTAATGAGGAAAAATTTCCCAATTTTATGAGAAATTCGTCAATTTGAGAATAAAACCACTTCATGAGGAAAAAGTCAATATTATGAGAAAAGTCTCATAATGATGAGATCAGTCATAAATAATTATTGTTTTATTAAACAGGTACAGTGCACATTAATAAACATTGATGTAAATGACTGTAGTGGTGCACAGGTGTTAAATGAATAAAAGTTATTAAAATAGTTTATAAGCATGCAGATCAATAATAGACAGACAATATTAATGTTAGAAAGGTACCGAGCAGGACATCGTCATGCTACACTGTCAGGTAGTAATTAAAACATGAGACAAATATGAGCATGTGTTTTATATTTTGACATAAAGTCATAATTATGAGAAAAAGAGTTTGTTCACCACGTGACGGACAGAAAACCAAACAGTTTGACTGAAATAGATAAAAGTTGAAACACAACATAAAACAATAAGTTTATCATAAACAGTGAACTGTTAAAAATCAGAGTCAAGTGAAGAATATCAGCATTATGTTCCCTCTGTCCTTCAGGTGCAATAAAACCACACTGAAGCAACAAAGATAGGTGAAAAGGTGCGACGGTTCACTCGGTGTGCTTTCAGTGTTTCTCAGCAGGGCAGCTCTCTGAGGACGAGCTGCTTCCCTCCGGCCCCCCGCCGGAGGAGCTGATGGCCGGGGCTGAGGTGACACTGATGGGGACGACCCTCTCCTTCCCGTCAGTCAGCGCTCTCTCCCGGGGGGCCTGGATCTGCAGCCGGCCGTCCACCAGCGAGCAGGTTACGGCCTCTGGGGCAACGCCGTCCGGTAGGTCGAACTCCTGCCTGAACTCCTGACACCTGTAGGAGTAGGAGCCCTTCTCGTCCTCCTTCTTCTTCTCCGTCCTGCCGCTCACCCTCAGTTTCCTGCCCACTTGTTTGACTGACAGCTCCTCCGGGGAAAACTCCTTCGTGTCCAGGCTGAGGGCGAAGCTGCCGCCGTCCCTCCCCAGCTCCTGGAAGGCGATGGGCTTGAAGACCCCCGTAGAGGACGAGGTCTGGTCGATCTCCTCGAAGATCTTGTGGTGCAGCCTCTCCATGTACTCCATGCTCTGCCTCATCTCCTGCATGTGGCGGATCATCTCCTGCTCGAGGTGGAAGAAGAGCGGCCGGGTCTCAGGCCACAGGCTGCGGACGGGCCAGCGCAGGTCCAGGAAAGGCGTCATGGTGACGGGGGACGGCGGGAAGACGCTGGGGCACAACATCCGGACGGCGGTGGTGGTGGAAGAGGTCTGGTTTAAGATCGGCAGCTTCAGTCTGTCTGTCTGAAGTCCTGCTTCTCTGCACTTTATATACTCACACACACCCCGTCGGAAAGTTCGAGCAGCATTCCTGTGTGTGTGTGTGTGTGCGTGTGCGTGTGTGTGCGCGTGTGCGTGTGCGCTCACAGTCTAAATGCAGCCGGCTGGTATTCCTGCAGCCAGCTGCCACATGCCGACACATCTCAGCTTTGTCCTATTTCTGCCACAGGACTCTGTCATGGTCTTTATAAAGCAGGTGAACACACACACACACACACACACACACACGCGCGCGCGCATCACGAGTCACTTTACTTTAAACCGTATTAATGATGGTGTTTTTGTGTTTTCCCTCCAAAGCCCTTATTTCTCAGTGGAGAGGTTTGTCAACAGGAACCTCGTCTTTGTCCCAAAACACGACGTTAGGAGGTTTTAATGTTGGCCGTGTGTGTCTCAGCCAGTGTGTGTCGGGCAGAGGAGCGCTAACGTTAGCGAATAGAGGCCGCTGGCTCACGTTCGGTTCTACATGAACAAACAGGCGGAGAGAAACCGACGGAACCGCGGTTTGAGGAGTTCGCAGAGACTGAAACAGGACGACAGCACGTTAGAGTAACGAAGGGTTGACAACAGCATGAATGTATTGTGGAATTTATTAAAGTGATGGAAACTAAGTACATTTGATCAAGTACTGTACTTAAGTACAAATTTGAGGTACTTATATTTTACTTGAGAATTTTCTTTTCATGCCACCTTCTGATTCACTGCATTTCAGATGCAAATATTGTACTTTTTACTTCATTTGACAGCTTTAGTTACTTTAAAAATAAAGATTTTTGCCCAAAACATATGGAGTGCTTATAAAATGTCATAAACTAAACTCCCCAACAGACAGAAAAATGAACTGGAAACTATTTTAATAATCGTTTACATTTTTCATGCAAAAAGATTTGATTCCAGCTGCTCAAATGTGAGGATTTGCTGCGTTTCCTTTTAATTACTTTTATTTTCACTTAGTGACTACTTGTTTGAAATGTTTCAACAGATTTTGACCAAAGTGCTGCACAAAGTAAAAGAAACAGGCTGTAAACAGCAAGAACACAATACAATATATTTAAAACACAAAATAAATAGAGAATATATGAAAAACAACACGAACAGATAAATACAAATAACTTAAAAGCGACTGATGATGCTAAAACACGCCGCTCCTTGCTTGACCCGTGAGCTCTCTCAGATGTCAGCGGGTAGCTGGAAGATTACTGTAAGCAAGCTAACGCCAAACCTAACGTTGCTCCAAAAAGTCTTTTTGACCTGATATCAGTGGCGTTATATCAGGTCACATGACAATCAATAAACCACATGACCTGATAACCGAGATGTGAAGTGTGAAAATGTGTCCGAACACCATCATACCGACACCAGTTTCGGTCATTTGCACTTCATTGTGGTTGTTTCTGTGTCTAAACACTACAATACCCATGAGCCTCAGCTCAGCCTTTGTCATGGGGAAGAAGCCAGAATTCATGACTCTTTTTCCAACGATGGTTCCTGAGCTCATTTAGAAACGATGAGTCCAGAGTGGTGGACGGACAGACCCGCGCCAACTGCCCCTTGTAGCAGGTTCTAACTGTGCGGGACTCGAACCCGCGTCTCCCGCATGACAGTCACGCGGAGTGAACCCGGATTACAGAGACCGTGATAAAGAAGTGACTTCACGCTTCAGCGTGACAGTAAGACGCTAAACTTTGCTCGGTAATAATGTTTTGCTGATAAATGACGTCAGCAGCGTGACGCAGCCTCCAGGTTTCGCGAGCTGTTTCGGAATAAATCCCCCTGACGTCGTTTCGATTTTTATCCGGTGACGCAACCCGCTCCTCCAATCGCATCCGTGCCAGATCCGTTTTGGACTAGACTTTAAATACGGATGACGCGCCGGGAGGCCGTCAGCGGGGGATTAGCTCAGATGGTAGAGCGCTCGCTTAGCATGCGAGAGGTAGCGGGATCGATGCCCGCATCCTCCAGGAGCAGCTTTTGCTGAACCACAGCTCAAAGGCTCCTCGTGTCCGGGACGGAAGCTCCTCTGACGGCTTGTTGCTCTGCGCTTCAGTCGTTTGGACGAAAGATGTCCAACAGTTTCGTTTTCTAATTCCACAGACGTCACAAGGACAAATGTCACAACAGGACTCACGTGTGCGACTCTTACGTTTCCTTCTAAATCGTTAAGTTACATGAATCTTGTTGATCACCCCTCTGGACACCCGCTATTCCCCCAGCAGGCGCTGCTGCAGGAGGCCTCTTCGCTCTGCAGGAAGTGCACTTTTTATGCGTCGTTGAGAATAAAGTTGCAGGTTTGAAAACAACAAAACCGTCTCCATTTGCAAAGCAGCGACGGGCTTCTCCGGCAGGTGGCGTGCTGCCACGCTGCTGTCGGAACACTACAAGCTGCAACGGCACCAGGTCCCGCCTTAACCTGCAGGAGACGAACCTCTTTACATCAAGTACCACATCAACCAATGAGGGCTGTGCATTCTCAGCTGTTTGAGAGGGGCCAAGACTATCTCAGGTTGCACTGTAGCCACGCGGATTCTTCCAGCATAAAGGCCTTAACACCGGCCGCAGCTCAGACACGAACAAGTGCAGATAAAGAGGGAAAAGAAGGAGAGGCAGGCAGTATAAATACACACAGTACCCGGTGTAACCGAGTTTTACTGAAGTGAAAGATCTGAGTACACAAACGTGCAGCGTTACACTCGGTGTTCAGCACACTTATGTACAGTGTACTTCTACTTTACTGTTGAGAAGTATTGTACTTTTTACTGCACTCCGCTTTTTTTCACAAGCACAACCCGTGAGTGCAGAGTAAAGTACTCCGCAGTACATGAAAGTACTTCTCCCCTGGACACTTGGAGTGCTGTGTGGAAACTGCGCAGCTGCATGTCGTTACTTTCTGCGGGACTGGCCGGGCCCGCAGCCCCGCAGTCTGGCAGGAAAACGCCCAAATAAGGCCGGAGGAAGTGATGACGCCGCTGGAAGGCCTCCGTGAGAGCCGGGCTGTGACGTGTCTCCGGGGTTTCCGGTCATGGCGGCCGGCGGCGCTCCCCGTGCGCCGTTTCCCGGCTGCGGTCCGGCTGGCACACGACACCCACCGAGCCGGACGGAGGTCTGGACTCTGGCGGATCCTTCACGATCCGGGCACCGCGGCACACAGAGCTCCGCGCGCAGCCCGGGCCGCGCGCTCCCCGCTCGGACCAAACATGGGCTTCCTCCCGCGCTGCCTGCCATATTTGGGAATGTACGTCACGCAGGAGTCTATATAAAGCCGGGAATCCTCATTGAAGGAAGCTGACAGAGCGCAAGTTCAAGTTCTCACCGTCCGCGCGTGAAAACAAACCCTTCACCTGATGATCCTGAAAGAATCCCTTCAGAGATCTTCTCCGCACGGACCCCGGACCTGAGGACCCCCCAGCATTGGCTTCCTCCGGGCATCAGCGCCCCCGGCAGCAGCGTCAGGCCGCGCAGAGCGCGGACACCGGCTCGGTCCCCCGGCAGCGGCTGAGCGCCTCCTCTTCTCCTTCCTCCAGAGAGATGGCAGCGACCAGGGCGGAGCGGCTCCTGTCCTCCCTGCAGATCTCCGACCCTCTGGCCGGCTTCCCGCCCCTCTCCCCGCTGGACGGCTACTCGAAGCTGGAGGAGCTGCAGATGCTGCTGCAGAACGCCGCGGCGGGAGGCTCGCTGCTGGCCGCGTCGGCAGCGGAGGCGGCCGGGCTGCTGAGCGCGGAGCCCGGGGAGTACGGAGGTGAGCAGCCTCTCGTGCAGGGGGGCTAACGGGGGAGAGGGGGCTCATCAGCAGGGACCCTGCAGAAATACGTCCCTTGAATGAGTAAAGAAAGGGAAGAGTCAGCTTCAGTTTACACTAAATCATTCACGTTAATGATTAAAAGCCACAGAAGGCAATGAAACTCATCCCAAAGCTCCCTGCAACAGTTATGTGCACACCCAAATATCTTATGACGTTATTACCATAGCATGACGTCACAGGGACAGAGCAGCTGTTTTAGAACAGAGGTAAGAAACATTTGGACTGTTTGTGTCAGCTGACTCACTGCAGCCAATCAGATCGCAGCAGACGTCCCTCTCAGGGCTTCAGGTGAGGTGCAGGTGATCAGCTGTTTCCTGTTGGGGTGATGTGTCTCTGACCTGCAGTTCTTCTTCTCTCTTTCTCTCTCAGACGCTCTGTCGGAGCTCCCGGAGCTGCAGAGCCTCCCCCCTCTCACCCCCCGCCTCCCCCCTCTGGCCTACAGCGGCCGCTTCACCTTCGAGCCCTCCACTTCCGGCTCCGGCGGCGGTTGCGGCCTGTGGGCGGAGCCTCTCCTCAGCCTGTTCACGGGGTTGGTCAGCATGGCGGCTCCCCCCCCTGCAGCAGCATCAGTGACATCATCATCGCTGTCCCAGCCGAGCTTCAGCTCCATGCAGATCAGCTGTGGCTGCGGTGACGTCACCTCGGTCTTCTCTGCGACGCCGACGTACACCACGGCTGCCGGCTCCGACCTCCTCTTCACCCCCGCTGACCCCCAGCCGGCCTTCCAGGGGCCCCCTCCCGCCTACCCCACCTCCGGCTCCAAGCTCGGCCTCCAGCCGGCCTCCCTGGTGGTGCCGATGCTCCCAGACTACCTCCTGTCGCAGCAGCAGCCGCAGGACGGCGAGCTCGGCCTGACCCAGGACCAGAAGCCGGTGCTGTCGCAGAGCCTGAACCCGTCGCCGCCTCCGCTCACGCCGCTCTCCACCATCAAAGCCTTCTCCTCGCAGATCCAGCCTCAAGGCTCCGCCTCTGACCCCGCCTACCAGGCCCAGCTCCCCTCATCCAGTCGGATCAGGAAGTCCCCCGCAGGCCGGCAGTGCAAGACGCCGCCACACGAGCGTCCGTACGCCTGCCCCGCTGACGGCTGCGAGCGCCGCTTCTCCCGCTCCGATGAGCTGACGCGCCACGTGCGCGTGCACACGGGCCAGAAGCCGTTCCAGTGCCGCATCTGCATGCGGAGCTTCAGCCGCAGTGACCACCTGACCACGCACATCCGCACGCACACCGGCGAGAAGCCGTTCGCCTGCGCCGAGTGCGGACGCAAGTTCGCCCGTAGCGACGAGCGCAAGCGGCACGGCAAGATCCACCAGAGGCAGCGGGACCGGAAGCCTGACGCCGCCCCCTCTGCCCCCGTCGCCATCAGCAAGCCCCCCGCCTACTGCTCCCCTCCCACCTCCTCCCCCTCCTCCTCCTCCTCCTCCTCCTCCTTCGCCATGCAGGCCGCCTCCCCCTGCTTCACCTCCCCCTCGTCACTGTCGCATGTCTACACCTCCTCGCCGTCCCCCCACCTCTACTCCTCCTGCTCCTCTCCGATGGGGAGTCCTCATTCGGAGCTCCCCTCCCCCCACGGCTCCATCTGCTGACAGACAGGAAGCCCTGTCCCGCCGTGACCTTTGACCCTCAGACTGAAACTCTTGACCATACCTGGCCGGCCACACGGCCGTCAAACTGCAGACTTCACGTGTCCTGTAGTGACGAGGTCAAAGGTCAGCAGGCGTGAGGAACGTTTCTCTGGCGCCTCACTGTGTCAGATTAAGCTGTTGGTTCATTTTGAGCCTTTTCAGCCGCCGTAGCCGAAGCACAGAGACCTGCGACTTAAAGACGACGTGCTGGACACGAACTTTAACCTTCAGCGGTGAAAACAAAGTGTTTCAAAGAAACTCTCAGAACCAAACTTCATAGAGAAATCTTCTGATTTAAGGAGACTTCACTGATTGTTAAGAGTTTCATGTAAAAATGAGAGTTAATGAGTATTTTTGTAAGTGGAATGTGTGTACATAATGTTTACATGTAGTACTGTGTACATGTACACAGTTCTTTACCTACTGTGTAGGTTCTGGGATGTTTGTACGTTTACATGCAGGTCAGTGTTTGACTTTATACTGAACCCGTTTCAAAGCAAAGAGCCGCAAGAATAAAAAGTCAAACTCCTGGTACTTGTGTTTCAGAATGAGACTTCATTGCAGCTGCCAACAGTTTGATGTTGGAGCTTTCGGCTGTAACGCATGGATTTCATCAGCAGATGCAGTTTGCTCATTTGTTGTGGAAATATACAAGCGTTAAAGCAGCAGAACGAAAACTTTATTTAAATAAAAACAGACAGTTGGTGCAAATCCGGAACCGTCTGACCACTCGATTAAGGACCAGCGCTCTCACTGAGTGCGGAGAAGACCGTCGCTTCAACAGAGAAGAAGAGTGTGAGATGATGAATGAAGCTGCAATAAAGATTTAGAAAAAAAGGTTTTAGATAAGAATTAAATGTCAGGGTTGGTTTAAAGGTGCATTCTGCAGATTGTCCAATGACACACACACATGCGCGCACACACTCTCTGTACTCTGGCATTTATGTCAGCAGTAAATCCTGTGTGTGTGTGTGTGTGTGTGTGTGTGTGTCAGACAGCCAATGGGATCAGACTTCGTCACAGGCCAGTTCTCCACAGGAAAAACAACACAGCTTCAGCCCAAATATGGAGTTTCCTGCCGCTGCAGCGGACGTCCTGACGTCCAAATAAGGAGCTTCCTGCTGGCGGGACGCCTAGACGCTCTGTGTGTGTGTGTGTGTGTGTGTGTGTGTGTGTGTGTGTGTGTGTAAATGTACTTGAGCTGCAAAGTACAAAAACGGCTGGATTCAAACGTGTCTGCGGTGAAATCAAAGTCCTGACAGTTTCAGTTTCTTGGTTCAGGCTCCAACATGTGATGAAACTCCCCAAACGGGAACTTTAAGGCGTCTTTTCTCCGGGAGGGTTCCATGTTTTCAGTCTGAAGAAAGAAAGAAAGAAAGAAAGAAGGTCGTTCTGTCATGAAGCTGAAACAAGCTGAACGTTTCTGCTGCTGGAGGTGAAACACGCGCGTCTACATCTATACTGTACACGTGTACACGTACATATATCTAATAAACTGTGGTTCCAGCCGTGTCCAGGCCGAACAACGAGCACAGAATCAGACTTCCTGTTTCCGTTGTGTTGACCGTCTGCCAGCTGATCGCACAGGATCCATAACTCCCCCTGTCCCTCTGAATTCCAGCGGAGGAGAAGTATTAAATACTCAGGGGAAGTACAAGTACCTCATTGTACTGAAGTGCAGTACTCGAGTTAATCAGAAGGAGAATTCTTCTCTTTCCAGGTTCCAGCTCTCACCTGTTAATCAGGTTTGAGTGCTTCTGACCAATAGGAGCCCGCCCTGCTGTAGCAGGTGGCGCTCACCTGCGCAACAACGCGCGCGCTCCTCGCGGGGCTCACAGGGTGTGTTTGTGTATTGATGACGTATAATTAGAATCAGGTGAGTGTTTGTGCCGCCGGTCACCTGAGGGAATGTAGACGGAGGCGCGGCTGCGTACGTCAGCGCGGTGACTCGTCGCTTCCGGTGTGCGCTTCCGTAGTGTAGTGGTCTCACACGCGAAAGGTCCCCGGTTCGAAGCCGGGCGGAAACAGCGTTTTGGCTCGACAGAAACATGAAACTCACAGTTTCATAACCATGTTTATGAACTTCACTCTCGTTAAGGCTCTAAAGGGTGTTTCCGCCCGGTTTCGAACCGGGGACCTTTCGCGTGTTAGGCGAATGTGATGACCACTACACTACGGAAGCCGGCCGTTGCACTCGCGTGCGTTGACGTCATAAAGGCTCTCCATAAACGCTGAGCCGGACACCTGCACTCCGGTTACTTTGGGTTTCAGTTTGACACAAAAATCTGTTTTAACTTTCAGGGGCGGAAGTTGTAATGATGATACTTCAAAATAAAAGCTGAATAACATGTTTCCGCCCGGTTTCGAACCGGGGACCTTTCGCGTGTGAGGCGAACGTGATAACCACTACACTACGGAAACCCACGTCCTGTGCTGAGGAGAACTCGGTCTTTGACCCTGTCACACACTCGCATGGCCAATCAGAGGCCGGGGAGGGCGGGTCAGCTGCGCTCCACGCGCTCGTGGCTCGTGGAGGATGAAGAGCAGCTGTCGCTACCACGGAGAGAGACGAACAGCGGGCAGGTAAAGGTGCGTTCCCTCCGGTCTGACGTCAGCTTGCAGAGCGTCTCTCTCTGCTCGGTGTTCTGTGACGTGGTGCCTGACACACGTGAACGGGAAAACAGTGAACTAATAGTAAACGATTGGTGACGTCTGTGCAGCTTAGCTGAGGAAGTGACGGCGCGTGAGGCCCTGAAGATGGTTCCTCCTGAATATCCAGTGCTGAAACCTTCCCCCCTCAGTGCTGCAGACTGAACCTTTCCATGAATCCTGTTGTCTCACGGTTGGAACGCTGCTTTTTCCAACATCCAACTGAGTAAAGGCGGGTTTGAAATGGGCCCACAGCGGCTCACAGCAGACGGGTCCACATTAGGGTTTTGGAGTAAAGGCTGGCGAGAGCAACACATCACAACGATCCATGGGCTGACCGAGAGCGTGCTTCTAATGAGGCTGGCATGTCACATGAAGGCCAGATAAATAAATAATCATTCATGTTCAACAAGCAGGAGGGGCCCCGGGCGTGGCAGCATATACATGGGGCCCTCTGACACTCCTGTGTAAGAGGTGCGTCGCCGGGCGATCACACGGGATTGGGTCGACCCTCCAACCATCTCTGGCTGATTCCCAGTCTGTATAAGGTGAAGCTCCATCGTGTCCCGTCAGCTGACCCGGGTCCGGTGCAGACGGCAGATCTGAGGGGACGGGTGCGGCCTGTCGGTCCACTAGGTGGCGCTCCAGGATCTCCTCAGCTGCAGCGCTGCACGGGTTCTTAGTTCTTTACCTACCTATTATTTATTAGACAGCAGGTCATGGGGGATGTGGGGGGGGCACTTATATATTCTTATTTTCTCTGTGATTTCACTGCTATTATTCCTGAATAATATGTAGTTCTGGTCATTCCGTTGTGCCTGAGTCAGCCGTGTTCTTCAGACCTCGCTGGTTCCCTGCTGACGTGGCAGGAAACAGCTGACTGCCGTCGGCCCTTTTCCACTCGTGCTAGGAGGGGAACTTTCCTTGTGGACGGCGATAGGCTGTTATTGCCCCCCCCTCCAGTTCTATCAGTGTGTGTCGGCGTGGTTACAGGTCACCTGTGCTTCGGCTCGGGATGGTGAGTCACCTGCAGGGAGCAGGCGCTGCCGTGCGACGTCAGCACAGCCTCACCTGTGCTCCTGCCGCTTCCTGTGCGTTTGGAAATAGAGATCCCCCGGCCGCGGCGTCAGTACCTGTGTCCTCTACCTGAACTGGCTTCGCGGGTGCGCTGGAGTCTTTGATGCACATTTATGCACCTCACACGTTTTGGGGGACGTGGCAGCAGCAGTGAAGAAGTGAAGTAATATATAGAAATACTAAAGAAATATTCAGTCCTTCCCCTGATGTAAAGTGGCAGATTACTGCGATTACTACCCTTTTAATGTGCTCGTCGAATTACAGAGAACTGGCCTTCATTTAGGCCTCTGTGTGCGAGCGTGCGTGTGTGTGTGTGTGCGAGCGTGCGTGTGTGTGTGTGTGCGAGCGTGCGTGTGTGTGCGAGCGTGCGTGTGTGCGAGCGTGCGTGTGCGCGTGTGTGTGAGTGTTCGTGTGTGTGTGCGTGTGTGTTTGTTAGTGCGCGTGTGTGCGCGTGTGTGTTCGTGTGTGTGTGTGTGCGTGTGTGTTTGTTAGTGCGCGTGTGTGCGCGTGTGTGTTCGTGTGTGCGTGCGTGTGTTCGTGTGCGCGCGCGTGTGTGCGCTTGTGTGTTCGTGTGTGTGTGTGTGTGTGTGTGTGCGTGTGTGTGTTCGTGTGTGTGTGCGTGTCTGTTCGTGTGTGTGTGTGTGCGTGTGTGTTTGTTAGTGCGCGTGTGTGCGCGTGTGTGTTCGTGTGTGTGTGTGTGTGTGCGTGCGTGCGTGTGTGTTCGTGTGTGCGTGCGTGTGTGCGCGTGTGTGTTCGTGTGCGCGCGCGTGTGTGCGCGTGTGTGTTCGTGTGTGTGCGCGCGCGTGTGTGCATGTGTGTGTGTGCGTGCGTGTGTGTGTGCGTGTGTGTGCGTGTGTGTGTGAGAGTGTGTGTGTGTGTGAGAGTGTGCGTGTGTGTGTGTGTGTGCGTGCGTGTGTGTGCGTGTGTGTGTGAGAGTGTGTGTGTGTGTGAGAGTGTGCGTGTGTGTGTGTGTGTGCGTGCGTGTG
>WNGW01000073.1:0-15011 GCA_011952105.1 Coreoperca whiteheadi
CAAAGAGGCGAATCAGAGAAAGGATAAAAGTTATTTTCTGTTGTAAATGTTTAAGGTTGAGCTAATTGTAACTACTTTATATACTGTCGGGTAGTTTAATCTACAGCCATATATTATGGTCTATATATCATCATGTGTATGTGACGTCGCAGTCCCTTAAGAACCAAGTATCTCTACAAAGTCAACCTTTCATGAGCTCAGAAAAACAGCACCATCTCCTCCAGCACTGCCATGGCCTGTGTGAAGAGGCGCAGGACTGAAATGTTCCTGAATGAAGCTGCATGTGTGAATAGTGAAACCCACTAATTGTGTCTGAAAGGTTATCCCAGTAGGGAACTATGTGTGGGAAAGGCTTGAGTGTCATGACCCATAGAGGGTTGTGCTTGGATTGGATTCACTTTATGTTTCAATCTGGCAGTGGTGGAAACTTACTAAGTACTACTTTACTCAAGTATTCTATTGTATGCTACTTTATACTTCTGTTCCACTACATCTGAGGCACATATTGTACCTTTTAGGCCACTGGGCCACTTCATTTATTTAGTTACTAGTCACTTTCGAGTTTCTGATTATTAAGTAATCATATTTTTAAGACTTGTGAATTTCAAATAAAACCTTGAAATGTAGCACCATACATACAGTCTGGATGGGGCTGCTGGGGACTAAAAGGTTTCATCTCTGCTGCTGGGTTTCCCTTCATTGTCAGTGCAGCTGAGACATTACATATGTGGACTGTAAATGACTAATGACTGTAAGTAGATCATCTATTGCTTCTTTAAACAGCATTTAATGTTTAATTTATTCTTCATTGTTGACTAAATATAACTGGGGAAGGAATGTGAGTGCTTTGTTCATGTCGAGCGTCTAAATTCATATATTGCGTATCTCTTCACAATGAAATTTGTCGGCCTGCAGCCTTCTCCTCCCTGGCACCTGTGCAGCATGAAGCCTTTATTCCATCTGCTTTTGAAGCATCAGTCACTGACTGACTCTGCGGGATCATCCTCTGTTGGCGTTTCACAGGACTGCATCATCTGTGGGGGGGTTTTGGTCAGACGTGTTCCTCTGCACCACCACGGCACGTGCCGACGTCATTTCCAATGAACAATGACTGTGTCTGTTGTGCTGGTAACAAGAAGTGGAGGGCTCAGTTGTTTGTGGAAGAAGTGCCAGCAGTAGCAGTGGCTTTGCGGGGAAATTTCACAAGTTAAACCAAACTCCCATTGCTCCATCACTTGCTGAAGTTTCTTTATAACTCTGATCCAGCGGTGGAATACAACATAAGTACTTTTTACCACTCCATACTCCACTGCATCTCTGAGGCAAATATTGTACTGCTCACTCCATTTATCTGATAAACTGAAGGATTAAGTGTTTCTTTATGGGTTGAGAAAATTCTCCTACTTCTCCTTCATCTGCAGCTGCCTACTGATCACGCCCTGCCTTACATTGACTTTCTCATTGCAAACGTATTGAGATGTGTTACAGTTTATTTGTAGTTACACAATTACACCTTTTTGACTTTCCATTAATATTGCTACACAGTGAGCCAGGTGTAGATTACTATGTTAAGGTCATTATGTCAGCTATAAAGAAATATGCAAGACTGTTCCGGAAGCATACGATGAATTAAAAGCAGAATATTGTTTGGATTTACCAACTAGGGTTTACATATGGGAGCTATTAATGTTGGGGTTACACATGGCAGTACCGTTAGTTAGATTTGGCTATCAGGATTATCAAGGTGATCATATTCTCAGGCAAATCAGTATTGAATTAAAATTTTCAAGTCAATTTTATTTATATAGCCCAATATCACAAATCACAATTTTGCCTCAAAGGGCTTTACAATCTGTAACATACGTCACCTTCTGTCCTTAGACCCTCGATTCGAATAAGGAGATACTGCCCAAAACAACCCTTTTAACAGGGAAAACAAATGATAGAAACCTCAGGAAGAGCAACAGAGGAGGGATCCCTCTCCCAGGACGGACAGACATGTGTCGTGTGTACAGAATAGATTCACAACAGAAAATCATACAATTATGATGACAATGATGAAACTGTAGTATATATAATTATGATGAAACGTGTAGTATGTAAAACATAAGGGAAGAGGATGGATAAATTAGACTCTGGAAAGGAAGTCAATCACTTTGCAGCAAGGGATCATTAACCTTACCTTAACACATGTTTAAAGACGTAAATGTTGGCTGACAGCCTCAAAGTGTTGCAGAGTTTGCCAACAGATGGTGTCATTGATCCCCTGCAGCAGCTTCTTGTTTTACTCTGTCTGCTTCTGAAAGTACTGACAGACAAAAGAAAATAGGGTTAAACTCCCCAATGGGCCTCATTCACATCCCAAATCAATAAATGTGAATGTATATTACAAGAGATACTCATGTCGAATTGGTACTGGTACAAGTCTTATCTACTCGCATCAGACCTACTGTACAATATTTTATACAGTTTAAAATGACTGAAGCTGGTTTATAGAACAAGACATTCTATAGCCTCTTAACCTACACATCACATCAGTTATACATATAACTGAGTGTCAGGTGACTGTCCTCTGGATCAATCTGACACCTTAGTGAACCGTGGAGGTAAGTAGAAAACTCTATTGGATTTCTCTCTTGTGATAGCTTCACTTTTTCTTTTAAACAATCTCTAATTTGTAAAAACTGGTTCTGAACTTCCTGGCATTTTAAAAGTCCCACACTTGAAAGCGACAAATGTGCCTCCAAAGAAAGCTACAAGTTATCCACAGATGGAGGATGGAGGAATTTGGAGACATTGATAGAAAAGAATTAGGGTGTCCTGAACATTATAATTTAACTGAACAATATACAAAGTATGAACATACTAACCTAAATACATATGATTTTATAGATTACAGTGCTAATGAATTTGGAAGTGACATAGATCCTGATAATAATTATTACAACAGCACAAAAATCAATTGTGAATACTATACCGATGAGCGATTCAAATGTGTTAAAATTAAGGGTATTTTTTCAATAATACACTTTAATAGTAGGATTTTTTACAAAAACTATAGTAACATTAACGAATATCTAAGAAACCAGTAATTCAGTGTTATCGTAGTTTCTGAGACATGGTTAGAAGCAGAGAGGGGTTGTGATGTAGAAATGAAAGGCAATGAGCTGTTTACATTAAAAAGAAATAGTAAAAAAGGTGGGGGAGTTGCATTGTATGTAGATAGTGAATTAAGATGTACTATGATTAATAATAAGTCTACCACCATCGATGGCGTTCTGTAAGCTGTTTGTATAGAGCCCCTCGATTGTGTTTGGACACATTTAATCAAAAAGTAGATACGCTCTTTAGCCATATAAATAAGATGCATATTGTGTGTGGTGACTTTAATATTAATCTTTTGAAATCCAACAAATGCCAGAAAACAACTGACTTTATTACAGCAATGTATAGTAATATTCTTTTTCCACTTATCCTTAAACCAACTAGAATTACAGTTGACACGGCTACATTAATAGATAATGTATTCATGAATCTACTTGAAAGCCAAATTACAGCTGGAATTCTTATAAATGATATTAGTGATCATCTTCTTGTTTTCAGTATTTTTCATGAACTCTTAAAAAAGGTTGATAAATCCAAAATAGAAAATCACGCAGCAATAAGACACAGAACACCAGAAGCCATCGCTGCCCTCAAAGAGGACTTGCGTGAGCAGTCGTGGGATGAGGTCTACAGATAACTCTGATGCCTTCCTGTTTAAACTAATCAAACTCTATGACAGGCATTGTCCACTCAAAAAGTCTCTTGTTAAACATAAAAAAAGGCTACACCATGGATTACTAAGGGTATAGTTAATGCATGTCAAAAGAAAAATCATCTCTATAGAACATACTGTATATGTCACTGTCCATGAACCAAATAATGGTGGGCAGGAACAGCAACATGTAAATAAGCAGCACCAGGACCAAAATTCCCACAAATCGTTGTTTTTCATCAGAGGGGAGACGGCTGGCAGACAGGGCTTTGAGGGTCCCACCCAGGAAGAATATGAGCAGTGGGAAGGGAAGGAGGAGGAAGACAGCAAAGGTAAATTCTGGGACCGCAGAGTCAACCCACAAATAGACAGGGAGTAAATAGACAAGAGGAAGGACCCAGACCACGACACAGACCACCACAGAGGTCTTGATGGTTCGTCTGAAGCGGTACCACAGTGGGTGGGCGATGACCAAATACCTGTAATACAAGATGGACACATAGTCTGTGAGGAGCTTCAGAGTTATATAGTAATATAATGTTCACACACAGAAGGAGCGACACACATAGTGGATAGACAGATAGCTACCTTTCCAGGGCGACTCACATCATGATGTAAACACTGGCAGCCAGAGAATAGATGTAGATTAAATATATTATCCATTCCTCAGGAGCTACCACCTCAACGATCATGTAGCAGAGCTGAAGGAGGTCAGAAATGAGGAGGTTGATGATGTAGATCGGAGCAACGTGATCATTTCGCACCTGCAGGAAAACATTGTTAATAGTAAAGAAGTAGTTGTAAACACGTTCTGAACTCCACCTCCTCCCAAATATGTCATCTCGCTCTGCCCAGCGACTGCAGTCACAGACATTCATGCATGTTTCATTAAACTCTCAGATATGACACACTGGCCAGTCGCTGCAGGAACATGACTGAGGGCCAGGTTTACTGCAGCTTTTGCAACAGTTTTTCAGGCACAGTTATGAAGCCTTCTGGCCCAAACACATTGACTGTCTTTATCAAACAGACGCATCAGACTGGAGTCATGTTTGTGATTGGAAGGTGCTCCTCTCTCCTCACTGCATATCCAGGGAGGATCGCGCAAATAACAGGAGGAGACATGTTAACAGAGTTTTATATGTATTTCACTGCATTTACTGAGGTCTGCATGCTGTTAGAATATATACAGATAATTAACATTAGATATAATACTAAAAATATTGATTTGGATTTAAAAATACAAATTAGTGAAAACAACTTAAACATTACAACATTTTTTTAATGAATGTGTGTGTAGGTCATTCGCTGTCCCTCAGGTTGTGGCATGTTGATATATTTACATTTAGTCATTTAGCAGACACTTTTATCCAAAGCGACTAAAATATGAGGAAGGCAATGGAAGCAATTATAACAACACAAAGTAACAAAATGCATAGGTGAACCAAAAACTAGTCTGTTAAAGCCTAGCACAGTATACAATATATACACTATATATATATATATATATATGTAAGTCATATATATGTATTTTATTTCATTGAATGTTGTTCATTGTAAGAGAAAGTGCATCTTCTCTGTCTCTCTGTGCCTTGTGTATCATTAAAGCACTTCATCTCCTTTTTTTTTTACGCTTAACATGTTGGTTCCCAATATATCTGTCAGGGACGGCAACAGGGAAAGGGGAAAAGAGGACCCAAACGCAGACAGCTCTGATGAGTGAATCATTATTTGAAGGTTCCAGGCAGGCAGGAAGCAGTCAGGTTGGCAGTCAGACAGCAAAAATGTAGACAAGATCCAAAAAAACTCACAGACAGACAGAACCAACTGCATTCACAACAATGGACGAACTTACACAGAGACAGGGAAACACACAGACTAAATACACTTGGGACAGGGAGCCAAGAGAAGCTGACACAGGTGAACAGAAAGACACAGGTTAAAACAATCAGGAAATCAGAAGGGGAGACACAGGAGGGAAGAGACAAATTACAAAATAAAACAGGAAGTAACCAACCATAACCCAAAACCCAGAACAGTCAATTTCAAAATAAAACAAGAACTCCACAGTGCAAAAGCACACCAAATGTCTTCAACACCAAAATGATTTAAAAGAACACTGAAAACAAAATACGGCAGTGGGGTTCCAAGTTCCACCAGACTCACGTGGAACTTCCTGGAGATTTCACAAGTCAACTCCCACTCAGGTCCGCAACCATGGTATATAACCCAGGTCACCGCCCGCCTCACTGACCGGGCTCATCAGTGTGCCAGTCAGACAGTAGCAGCCATCAACAACATCTCGCTGATCACTTCGTCCCTGTCATCTATCGCAGCTCAACCAACTCCTGAACTGGCGAGTGAGGTTGGCAAGGCAACGGCGGCTGTCCTGAAGCTCTACACGGCTGCAGCTGTGGCGCAAGCAAGAGTCATGGCATGGATGACCATGTTACAGTGCAACATGTGGCTCCACATGTCCCAGCTTCCTGAGCAGATCAGGAAAGACTTTCTGGACGGTCTCATCACCCCCGATGGGCTCTTTGGTCCGCTTCTCCTACAGGTGGTCACTCACTTACAGGAAACGACCGAGGAAGAAGACAAGGTGAAAAGGCACACCTCCTGGAGCAGAGCCTCGGCACATCCTCAGCGTGACCAGGGCTCCTGGCGTTCTCACCGAGATCCCCACTCCAGGCCAAGCCACTGCTGTAGCTGCGCCCCCGCTGACTACTGCTCCGTATCCTCGGCCTCCTCGGCCTCTGCCTGCGGCTGCGGTTTAGCCCGCGCCACACCGCGCTGCTGTCAGAAACCCGTCAAGCAGCGGCGGCAATGACGGGATGCGGGAAACGTGTTTTTCTCCGGAGACAGCCAGTCTCCTAACATGTTTTTCGCCATGGCACGAACCTGATTCAAAGATTGAGATTGTCGAGCTTTATACCGACACCCACACCCCGCCGCAGCCTTTTCGGCCTCGCCCTCCCCACACAGATGTTTGGCCCACACAGCGGCGGAAGGGCTCTGTCGTGGATGTCAGAAATGTGTACAGAGGCTCCTCAGAGTTTATCTCGCCCACTTTCAGAGCACTGCTCAGCGTGGCACAAGTTGCTCACAATGAAACAGTGGATGGCAAAATTAATGAAGAAGGGTTACACTCTTCAGTTCGCCAGTCCGCCCCTGCCTTTCAACGGGGTGCTGGAGACTGTCATGTCATCTCAGGCAGAGACAGCTGCCCTGACAACAGAGCTATCAGAGCTCCTCGGGAAATGCGCTATTTACAGAGTCCCGCCAGGCGAGGAGAACGAGGGCTACTCTCGTTACTTCCTAGTGCCAAAGAAAACCGGGGGCATGAGACCAATTCTCTATCTCTCCTTCTTCAACAAATCCATACTAAAGAGACCATTTCACATACCTACCATAAAACATGTCCTGGAGAGTGTGCATCAGGGTGACTGGTTCTCATCAATCGACGCCTACTTTCATGTCTCCGTCATCCTAAAACACAGGAAATTCCTCCGCTTCTCTTTTAGAGGAGTCCAGTTCCAGTACAACCCTTTGCCTTTCGGTTATTCTCTGGCTCCATGCACCTTCTCCAAATGTGTGGAAACGGCCTTAGATCCGTTACTCAGGAGAGGGATCAGAGTGCTATTTTATCTGGACAATCTGATTGTGATGGTGTCCGCAAGGGAGAGCGCAGCGCTCCACATGGTGGAGCTGGTGAAACACCTGACGCTGCTGGGTTTTGCCATAAACTGGCGAAAGAGCTCCCCCCTCCCCTCCCAAAAAATAACCTATCTGTGAGTATGTCTAGATTCATTCAGCATGAAAGCAAAGCTGTCCCCAGCGAGGCTGGAAGCCCTCAGCTCTCTCCTGCTGCGCATCACGACGCACAAAGTGATCACGGCTCTGTCGGTGATGCGCCTGCTGGGCATGATGTCAGCCAGCCATGTCGTAGTTCCTCTGGGTCTTCTTCACATGATAAAACTCCAGAGATGGTTTGGCCCTCTCCGTATCGACCCGACTCGTCACATGAGACGCCTGATTACTGTCCCCCCCCTCCCTGCAGTCAGACCTGACGTATTGGAAAACTCCTGACGTTCTGACAGCGGGGATTCCCCTCGGGAGAATTATGTCTCACATATCGGTGTACACAGACGCATCTCTTTTCGGGTGTGGAGGAATGTGCCAGTCTCAAGTTGTGGGAGGGAAGTGGCCAGAGCCTCCGTCTCTCTGCATAGATGGCCTGGAGCTGTCCACAGTGCTGAAAGTGCTGAAACACTTTGTTCCACTGTTGAAAGACAAACATGTGGTGGTGAGGACAGACGACAAAACAGCTGCAGCTTATATAAATCGCCACGGTGGTGTGCGCTCAGCTCGGCTGCTGGAAATGGCCAGAAGCCTCCTGCTGTGGTCACACACAAACCTACTCTCCGTCAGAGTGGTCTATATCCCGGGAAAACAGAACTGAGCTGCGGATCTGATGTCTCGCGTGGCCCCAAGCTCTACTTTACTCTTTCCCCCCAGTCCCCCTGATCCCTCACCTCTTAGGCCGTATTCAGGAGGAGAAATTAGCGGTCATTCTGGTGGCCCCAGAGCGCACGAGCACATCGTGGTTTCCCTCTATGATTCAGCTGCTGTCAGGGAAACCATGGCAGCTGCTGTGGCGCAGAGACGCACTCTCTCAGCTCCACCTGACCAATGAACGCAGGCATCTGTCTCTAACCTTTATCAAGCGAAATGATTGCCCCTTGGGGAAAATCTTGTGCTCCTGAGCCACCACTGCAGTCACCTCATGTGCAGTAACCCAAGCAGAATCACAGTGGATGCTGCTGCCATGAGGCCTAACAGTCTCTGAAACTGTATGTCAGTGAGATTTCGAACTAGCTGCCCCCTGAACACCATGGTCAGGACTGACTCGATTCGTGCGGGAGACAACTGTGCCTGCAGCATAACCGAATCCCACACCACTCCAAGGAACGTGATCCTCTTTGTTGGAGTAAGCGTGCTCTTGTTCCCATTGAGCCTCAACCCCAAGCACTGCATGTGCGCAAGTACGACATCTCAATGTCGTATTGCCGCCAGACGAGACTGGGATAAAATCAACCAATTGTCTATGTAACTGAGGATGCGGACTCCCTGGAGTCTGAGAGGGGCAAGGCCAGAGTCCATACACTTTGTGAAGGTGCTAGGAAGAGAGTGATAGGCCGAACGGAAGCACCCGATATTGGTAAGCTTCGCCCCTAAAGCAAACCGTAGGAACATCCAGTGTCCTGGAATGATAGAGACATGGAAATATGCGTCCCTTAGATCGATCGTGACAAACCAGTCCTCGGACTGAATTTGGCTCACAATCATCGGGATCATCAGCATCTTGAACCGAAGTTTCCTCAGTGAACGGTTCAGGCGACGAAGATCTAAAATGGGACGTAAACCTCCATATCTCTTTAGGAATATAAAGTACTGGCTGTAGAACCCGGTATGCATCTCCCAGGAGGGGACATGTTCTATGGCCCCCTTTGTTCAAGAGAGAATGTATTTCTCGCTCCATCACCTGTACTTGTGCCCGGTTCACCCTGGTTTCCAAGATCCCTCGGAATCATGGGGGTCTGGACTGGAACTGAAGTCTGTAACCCTGTTGCACTGTCAGGATTTGGATTATTTGTCCCCCAACCTTATATTTCCTGGTGTTTCTCCCCTTCCTTGTGTTTCTGGTCTGTCTTGTTTGTTCTGTTTGTCAGGAGCTCTTTCCACGGGGCGAGCCAGGACTACTCTCTCTCCTCCACACCTGCAATCATCACTCCATGCTCCCGCTACCTGCACACCTGCAGCCGATCTAATCAACTCCACTCTCTGCATAAAACTCCGGCTCAGTCTTCCAGTCATCGCCAGATCGTACTGCTTCCTCTGCGGTACTAGTCTCGTGTATTGTATCCTTTTACCTTGTGATTCTTTGAAACCTGACCATGATGCTAACCTTGTTCTTTACTGTATGGTCCAGACTACTCCACTCACATCTCCCTCCTCCGTCCGTCTGCCTGCCTCGCTCCGTGGAACCCTCACCAGCTCCATACTTACCTGCTCCGCTCTCTCACCACCTGCCCTGCTGCTGCTGGATTCCTCCGACTCCATACCTCTAGAACTCATCGGCCAACCCTGCTCCTCCGATGCTCCACCATTGGCCTACCTGCCTGGGACTCAAGCCCCACCATTGAACTCTTGCTCCTTTTTACCGCCCCCACCGTCGTTGAGGTCATTAAGCAGGTGGTCTTGGTATTTTTGCAAGACCGCCATGGGGTGCGGACATGCTCCGGCCTGACCCCCCGCTGCCATGTATGCCGTGCCCACTAAGACGACGTAGTGCGGCATGGCTTACTAGGCAACGTCGGTGTTGTAAGGGATGATGCGGCCTCTGGCGGTAAGTACGATGCCAGCATCTCCTCAATACCTGGTATGATGCCATAGCCGTTTTCTTTGCGCCCACTGATCAAAGCACACTGGTGACCAGTTGGACTAGAAAGCTGTGAAGAAAACGGCCTGGACCAGGATTTCGACACCTCGGTGTGGAGATCCAAGAAGAACAGCAGGTCCCGACGTGGGCGTGGAGGTAGGGCTAGAAGGAAGTGCTCATCGAGCTTGCTCTGGTGATGAGTGTCCTGCTGCTCGCTGGCCAGGCTATATTGAGCCTAGCCACCGCTTTACTTTTTCTCTCACGAGAAACCACCTCCAGCAGCTCCTCATACTGCGGTGACTGGGCTGATGAGCTACCCACGTCACCGCCTTCCGCGCCCAGGACATCCAGCTCCTCGGAACTGGATCCAGGGTGGAAGAAGCCACAGCGTGAGCTTCCAGATCCCAAATGCGGGTGGACTGTTTCAAACAAAAAACAAAACGAGAGGCGAGCATCTCATCTCTCCTCACAGAGGGCACTTACCATGCTAACAGTCCCCTCAGGGCTTACCGAGCCTGCTCTCAGTCCAGACAGCAGACACAATGTGTGTCGCCACTGGGAAAGTCCCCCATTCTGGGCGGAAGAAGCCACGATGTGGGCTTCCAGGTCCCGAAAACGGGTGGGAATTAGCAGATGAGCGTATCCTCCCATTTTAAGTGCTGCCGCTGAGCTGCCTTGGCAGTAGCGGGACCTGCACCAAGTGGAGCGTGGCGCGAGCTCACAAGGACACGCTCACAATGCTTGCAGTCAACCCCCTCGAGGGCTGAGAGAGCAATCTCTCAACCCTAAACGACTAATACAAACTCGTGTGTGTTACCGGCGGGGATAACGCAATGCACTGCCAGAACCGCTTCACACTCATCATTTTCACAGCGTCCCTGAGCGTTTGCTGAAGATCAGAAGACTGACGACACAAGCTTTGTTTATTTAAGTAATGAATGAAATAATAAAGGAACACAATGTTGAGGAGAAATTCAAACCTGATCAGCAGTGCATAGGTATGATGTTATAACCCAAGCTATCCAAGGCTCAAAGGGTTGGAACAATGAGAGGACACCAGGCAGAAAATAACGTTTAAAAAAATAATCTTTATTTAATCATTTGAACCAAATTAACTGTAAAGAAAGTGAAGAACAATATGGGATGAGTTAATCTGTATAATCAGTGTTATGATGGTGCTGAAAGTGAGTGGAATGTGTGTGAGTATGTTGTAAAGTGTAAACATGACACAAGGTCTAACTAAACAAAAGAGCAAACTAAGAAACCAAGCTAAACCATAACCAAGGCTAAACCAAAACTAAAACCAAGTCAAACCAAACTGAACAAATGGCAGCGTTCTGCAGCAAATTTCGCAACAGATCCTTCAGGTCTGAGCTGAAGTGGGATAGCTGAAGTAAATAAAGATTTAGGAATAAGATGGCGTGGAGGTTATAATGAGCTCAGTTAATCAAAAAGAATATCTGGTTTCCTATAAAGTTACTTTTGTGTCTTTATTATGCAATCAAACAATAGGTTTGATAGCAAAACTATCCACACTCACAAATGTGTGATTCAAAATATTATCCAAAAGTTTTGTTTGCAAATCTAAAAGTTTTGCCAATCCAAAATGTTGAGCTGAAATCTCGTGGGTGGGACCTTCTCTGTGGGCCAGTCTGGACCGGAGTGACCGCTTGGTAACATCCACTGTCAGTAAACGCGAGAGGGAGTTTTGCAGAAGACGGAGCAGGAGCAAAGAAAATCACTACCGCCTCAGTGACAGCAAGAATGCTGTCTTTGAACCGGTGTGTGTATGTTGATGCGTGTCTATTCTTGTCTATTTTTATTTATTTTTTTACAACATGTTGGATTTCTAAAACTTTTGGATTCACAAACAAAACATTTGGATGACCTTTTTAATCAAACATTAGTGAGTGTGGATAGTTTTTTGATCGCATAATAAAGACTCAAAGGTAACTCCACAGTTTGCTTCTGTGATTAAAGGATAATAATGACAGACATCAACTTACAGCTAACAAACTAATAAAAACTGATTTTATTTGGATCTGTTGAAGCCATCACAGTGAACCAGAGCAAGTTCACCAAAACATTTCCCATCAACCAGTTCTCCCACAGCAGAGTCCAAACAAAGCTTCCTTTTATCTACAGTTCGGTGTCTTATTGGAAATCGTATCAGTAGGTGACAGAATCTGTCTTGTCTCCATCCTTTCTATTGGCCTACATTTCTCCTCCTGTTTCCTTCCTTTTCTCTCTCTCCTTCTTTCTCTGCCTACATGAAGCTGACTGTGTAAATGTCATCATTCATATACTGTTGATGTGTCGACATCACTGCTGTCCATCCTGCAACAACACACAGAGGCCAAAAGCTTGTCTATGGTCCCTTTCCTTATGAAAACATACAGAACTAAGTCTGCAAGTGGACTCAACTTAACAAACATGAAAGTCACGTTGAAGAGGGTTTTGTTATATACGTGTGTGTCCAGAAAATAAAATATGGTGGGCAGGAACAGCAGTGTGTAAATAAGCAGCACCAGGACCAAAATTCCCACAATTCGTCGTTTTTCATCAGAGGGGACACTGCTGGCAGACAGGGCTTTGAGGGTCCCACCCAGGAAGAATATGAACAGTGGAAAGGGAAGAAGGAAGACGACGGCGAAGATGGTTGTTGTGACCTGAGGATTTCCCACGTAAACGTTAATGAGGACAGGGACAAGAGGAAGGACCCAGACCACGACACAGACCAGCACAGAGGTCTTGATGGTTCGTCTGAAGCGGTACCACAGTGGGTGGGCGATGACCAAATACCTGTAATACAAGATGGACACATAGTCTTTGAAGAGTATATATACACACACATAAGTATTTGACACATCAGCATTTTTATCAGTAATAGGATTTCTAAGTGGGCTAATGACACAAAATTTCCATCAGATGTAGCCATCAAGCCAAATATTGAATTCATACAAAGAAATCAGAACATTTAAGTATACAAGTTGAGTCATAATAAGTAAAGTGAAATGACACTGGGAATAAGTATTGAACACATGAAGATAACAAGGTGCAAAATGGCATAGAAAGCCAGGAGATTACCTGAAATCTGTCAGTATTGAGAGAGAAACTCTGCCCCCTATCAGTACTAATTGATATTAGCTGCTTAGTCCTAATTGATGGCCTATAAAAGCTTCTCATTACCCAGGAGGCACACAGGAAAGACTTCATGATGGGTAAAAGCAAAGAACTCTCTCAAGATCTTCGTAACCTTATCGTTGAAAGGCATTTTGATGGGAATGGTTATAGGCACATTTCCAGAATGCTGAATGTTCCTGTGAGCACTGTGGGGGCCATTATCTGGAAATGGAAAGAGCATCAGTTCAACATAAACCAGCCACGATCAGGTTCTCCACGTAAGATCCCTGTCCGAGGAGTCCAAAGAATAATCAGGAGAGTTCTCCAAGAGCCAAGAACCATTCGCCGCAGCCTGATCCAGTGCTTCTGCCGCTGCCGCCGCCGCCACCGCCACAGCCTCGTCCAGTGCTTCTGCCGGCGCCGCCGCAGCGGCCTGTTCCAGTGCTTTTGCCGCCGCCGCTGCAGCGGCCTCGTCCAGTGCTTCTGCCGCCTCCGCGGCCTTGTCCAGTGCTTCTGCCGCCGTCGCCTCGTCCAGACTGTCTGCTGCCACCGCGGCCTCGCCCAGATCGTCTGCCGCCGCCGCCGCGGCCTTCAGTCCCTCGCCCTGACTCCGTCCAGTCCTCAGTCCCTTGCCCTGACCCCGTCCAGTCCCCGGGCCGTCCGCCCGAACCCCTCAGTGCCGGTTCCCGTCCGGTCCAGTCCCTGGGCCGTCCGCCCGAACCCCTCATCCCCGGTTCCTTTCCGGGCCATTCCCCGGGCCGTCCGCCCGAGGCCCCTAGTCCCGGCCCGGCGCCAGGTCCCCAGTCTTGCGCTCTGTCCAGGTCCCCAGTCTCACGCTCTGTCCAGGTCCCCATTCTCTCGCTCTGTCCAGTCCCCAATCCAGGTCCCAGTCCCCTGTCCTGGTCCCAGTCCCCTGTCCGGCTCTCTCTGTCCAGTTCTGTTTCTAAGGGACGTCTGGAAGCTGTCCCTTGATGGAGGGGTTATGTTGTGGGCTTTGGGAGTGTTGTGTTTTTTCTGTTCCTAGGTTTCCTTAGTTCTGTGAGTGTCATGTCTTATTTTGAAATTGTCTGTTTAATTATGTTTTTGCCTGGTTCTTCCTGTTTTATTTTGGTAGGTGTCTGTTTCCCTCCGTCTTGGTCGACTTTACTTCCTGTCCCTGAATCCCTGATTGTGTTCACCTTTGTTTGCACTCCCATGGTTTCGTCCCCAAGTTCTTCTCATCCGTGTTTCGTCTTCATCGTGGATACTTGTCATGTTCCTGGTTTCCTGTTTCCCTGCCTGTTTTTTCAAGTTTGCCTGTTTACTCACTGGGAAGCGCCAATAAAGACTCTACTCCCCAAGCGTTGTCTGCATTTGGGTCCTCCTTACCTCGTCAACTCCTGACATTTGGAGAAGCCTGTGGATTATTGGGAGACTATAGTATGGTCAGATGAAAGCAAAATTTAACCTTTTGGCAGTCACTCTACACACCATGTTTGGGGAAGAAATGGCACTGCCCACCACCCCAAGAACACCATACCAACAGTTTAGTTTGGGGCTGGTTTGGGGCTGCCTTTCAGCAAGGGGTACTGGCAGACTTCATATTATATGAATGGAGAAATGTACCAGGACATTCTGGATAAAAATCTGCTGCCATCTACCAGAAAGCTGAAAATGAAAAGAGGGTGGACATTTCAGCAACACAATGAT
>WNGW01000073.1:15036-64392 GCA_011952105.1 Coreoperca whiteheadi
CTCTTCTTCCTTTTTACCTCAAAAAAAAAAAAAAAAAAAAAAAAAAAGAAACCCTTCCTATCCTTAGCTTTGTATACTGTGCTGGGCTTTAACCAGACTCGTTTTTGATGCACTTATGCTTTTTGTTACCTTGTGTTGTTATATTGCTTCCATTGTCTTCCTCAAATGTAAGTCGCTTTGGATAAAAGCGTCTGCTAAATGACTAAATGTAAACGTAAATGTAAATGTTTGTGATTGGAAGGTGCTCCTCTCTCCTCACTGCATATCCAGGGAGGATCGCGCAAATAACAGGAGGACCACAAATGAAACAATTAGCCTATTATTAATTAACACAATGTTTAACTGTAACACACACGAATAGTGGATATGGAGTTTTGGTTTGTGTTCAATAAAGTTGAATTTGAACTTGACCATTACTGAACTGTAAAATGACTACAGGCTGTAAACTAAACTGTTCTGTTTTGTTAAGACATTAAAGTGTGTGCTTGGCGCAGTTAATCTGTGAGGAAAGAAAATATTTTATAATTAACTACTTTTGTTCTGAGCTTGGTGATGACAATG
Source organism: Coreoperca whiteheadi (assembly GCA_011952105.1). Classification (NCBI taxonomy): domain Eukaryota; kingdom Metazoa; phylum Chordata; class Actinopteri; order Centrarchiformes; family Sinipercidae; genus Coreoperca; species Coreoperca whiteheadi. The sequence goes on from WNGW01000073.1 coordinate 15,598, forward strand.
GTTCCATGCTGATGTTTAGCAGGTAATATTTGAAATGTTCGTCATCTTAGTTTAATGTGTCAGCATACACAAAGTGCAGCTGAGGCTGATGGGAATGTCATGATGTTTTATTGTCATTTTAACATTTTTGACCTGATAATGGCGCTAAATGAATCATCAGGAAAACACAAGAGTTAGGCTCTGGGACCATGAATATCTACAACACTTCACACATTCCTTGATTGTTTTTTTTTATAAAAACCCCAAATAATATTGTACAAACTGGACGACTATTTCATGTTTTCTTCAAGTTGTAACTCAATGGTGCCATTAACCTCAAAGGTTTGAGAGAAGATTGGAATGCAGCCACACATGTAAACTGCATGTGTTTAGGGTCCAATCAACTTTGTGTATACTTTAATTCTGGAGTAAATTATTGCTGTAAATGAGTTGGTCATTAAAGCAATTCGTCACACCCCCCTGACACCTCGCACCCAATCCAGATCAAGACTCTTTACAAACAGACAGTCCCATGACACAGACAGTAAATAAATAAATCTCAGTCATGATGTACACACCTGAGAATAAAGAGCATAGATGGCCACGAGGGTCAAAGGAAGGCCGATGCTGATGATTATGCATGTCACCACATGCATGAACTTATCTTGTTCGGTATGATCATCGTCGTAGGTGTTGTTGCCATAATTTGAGCTTCCATTCTGTGAGGTGTTGTTAATGTAATCGTCCATCCTTGAGAGTGAAACCTGTTTGAGAGATCAGGTTATTAAAAGGGAGCAAGATCTTAAATATTTGCCTAACATTGTTCAGTGACATCACTAAGGCTGTGAGGAGCAAGTTCACACAAACACTGTAAAACTATGGGAAACCCACAATCATATCAGTTAAAAAAAATTCTGTCTTTAAAATTTCTACTGTCGTTCTTCAATATCAGTTAAATTATCTGCTAATAATATTGAATCAAATAAATTAGTTTTATAGACACAGACTGCAGAGGGACTTCCTGTTGACGTATTCAAATGTCTTGACGTTCTGATATGAGCTCATTAGTGCAGCCACAGAACATTGTTCAGTTGTTTCAGTAATGTAATGTTTAATGTTAATGTTCATTGGTTTAGGACGTGTTGCCTGTCTTCTGTACTCGATGCCCCACTTCTTGTTGAACGCCCCTCTGCCCTCTGAATCTGGATGAGGAGGTTTACATGACTGATGATTAATCCACTTGATGAACCATCTGCATATTTTATCTTTGTGTACAGATTGTGCACTCTTCATTGTTGACATTGACATTATTTTGGTATAAACCAACATTTTAGCATGAAAATATTCCAGGTATCTTAGTTACATGTTATCCCCATCTCTCTCTCTCTGTCCTCATGTCCTGTCTGTCTCTACTGTCTCCTGTCAATAAAGGCGAAAATGGCCCCCAAGACAAAATTTACCTTTAAAAGCTGCAAGACCTCAATGAGTTCCCTACACCAACGTCTCATGGTTTGTCCTCTGCAGCCAAACAGCCTTTATTAAATATGGGAAGTGATAACATGCAGTAGGTTGATGATAATCTACTCCTGCTCTTCTAAGGAAAAAAGAAAAAACAAATATGTAAATTATGCTTCACAGAAACAGAAAACAAAGTCCCGTCGCACTCCACTATACTGTATTTATTTGAATGCTTTAGTTACTTTTCATTAAATTTTTTACCCACCAAACAACATATGAGCAGTTTTTTCAAAATATAATATTGTTTAAGACTAAACAAGCGGTTCCTGACATTGTTGTCTTGTAACCCCTTCCAATAAAGCAGTGTGCAGATGTGGCTCCATGTTTCAGATGAGTTGTTAGCAGTTCCGCCAAAAGAGATTCTCCCTCTAAACCTCTCACATGGTTTCTTTTGAATAACTGTCTGAGGCCCACAGAGGTACAATTATCCAATATGTCTCAAAATAATCAAATATCAGAGAAAATTAGTTCATGAATGAAAAACAAACAAACAAATAAAAACCTCTCTCTCTCTTATTGTTTCTAAATGTAGCACTTTCAGCTTATTTGATGAAGTTGATGTACTTGCATGATCCTTTAAATTTTTGGGTTTGAATCCACATGGCTGAATGCACAGCTTGTTAGTTGATTTGGATAAAAGCATTAGCTTCATAAATGTAATGTGATTTCATATAAAATACATATACTGTGATATAAGATTTTCTCCATATTGCCAAGCACATAGTGGCTGTTAAAACACCTGTTCTGAATCACATCCTTAAAACTAGCATGCCTACCACTAAAACACCCAAAAACAACAAAGAGAAAGTAATATTTTAGTTTCTCCTACACGCCTGTTATTGTTTCTAGTAGAGAATTCCCTAACTGCCTATACTGAAGGTGGGGAGATAACCATGGAGAGAGTAAAGTCTCTCATCAGAATAGTCATTCTTATAAATGTTGCTACCTTCTAGATCCAGTCGGAAGTCCAACATTTGACTTGTGGTCCAACACTTCCATCCTAGGGGTGTAAGCCACATCGGTAAAGGAGGACATGTAAGGTTAGTAAGCTTTGTTTATTTATTTAATGAATTAAATACTCAAGTAACCCACTGTTGGGCAAAAATTCAAACCTGATCAGCAGTGCATAGGTAAGATGTTATAACATATATATAACATAAAGCTATCCAAGCATATTGGAGCAGTGAGCTAAACTTGATTTTGTTCGAAAATGAAAGGTCTCAGAGAGAAGATAAGTGTGTTTTTAGTCTTACCTCATTTTTTATAATCACTTGTAGAAAAGAGATTACGTAATTAAATCAAAATGACTTTGAAGGCAAGTTGGATCCATATTGGTAATGACAGCCAGGCAGTAAGCTGAATACTTTAAAGACGCCTATCATCAGTATCTAATTACATTTTATTACAAAGACATTTCTTCAAAAGAAAATGTTCCACTCAGTTCAGCTTTATGCATAAACCACCCACTGGTTTATGCAGTAAGGTGTCTGGTTAACATACATGCTCAAAGGTTATTTTAGAGAAGGGGACCTTACCAAACCGTACAAGCAAGCCTTGGAAGGATGGATCAAAGAATCAGGTCCAGAGAATCTTCAATCTTTCAATAAATCAACACCATTTACCTAGTTTTATTTACCAAAGCTCAACATCATACATAACCTACGTCCAGAAACTAATACTTTGAGATAGAGGAAAAGAGAATAAGAAGAGTAAGGAACCAAACAAAATTCCTATTCAAAAGTCTACAAAATGCAAAACCAGACTAAATGTCTGAGCCAAAGGGAAGAGAGTAACCAAAACGAAAAAATTTCAAAAAGCAGCAAGAAAGGGAGAAGTTCTTTTATACACTGGAGATGAGGGGTGTTACCAAAATCTAACAAATGTACCTTCTATAGCATATATGGTCATAAAACAAGCAACATGGGTGTTCATTGGTACAGTGTAAACCAGCCTAATCTACGTAAGAAAAACACAATCCCTTTTTCCAAACATCATAAATGCATTCTTTCAAATGAAGAATTTCTCAATCACTCAGGCATTATACTAATCACTTATAATTGCATCAAACTAAACATCCTGTTTGAATCAGACATGGGCCCCTTCCTCTTTCTTAAACACACATGCAGCCATCTTCCCCTTTTTTGTGGATGCTCAGGTATTGAGGAAGCTCAACTCTTCTGTCTCAATTTATTTGGCATCAATTTAACCCATAAGTATTCTGTATTTATATCTGTATTTCCGTAAATTTTTGTCGTCTCTGTTGGTTAGCTGCAATATTTTAGTCGGCAAACACAGTTGGACTGACTGAAAACTACAATTTCTCACTAAAATAAGTGCTGGTTGGTGGATCAGATACACGTTGGACAGTTTACCCCAAAATCAAAAATACATATTTCTCCTCTTACCTGTAGTGCTATTTATCTATCTATTATCTCTAGATTGTTTTGTTGTGAGTTGCCGAGTTTTGGAGATATCGGCCATAGAGATGTCTGCATTTTTTTTTTATATAATGGGACTATATGGCATTCAGGTTGTAGTGCTCAAAGTGCCAAAAAAAAAAGTTTTAAAATTAATTATTCTGCCTTTTAAGGTATCAAAAGTAAAATCAATGATTATCTGATGTTTCTGGTTTTATATTACTTCTCCTTTAATCTGTGTGTTGCATTTATTGTTATAGTTGTTTAAGGTTGAGCGAATTGTAACTACTTTACATACTGTTGGGTAGTTTAATTAACAGCAATGTATTATGCTATATACAATCAGCATGTGTTTGTGGCATCACTGTCCTTTGAGAACCACGTATCTCTAAAATGTCTAAGCTCAGAAAAACAGCATCATCTACTCCAGCCTCTGTGAAGAGGCGCAGGACTGAAATGCTCCTGAAGGAAGCTGCATGTGTGAATAGTGAAAACTGGGTATTTACACAGGCAGAAATAGATCCAGGAAAGAAGACACAAGCAGTTCTGCAACAAAGTCTTCCGTGTCAGAGGCGGCAAATGAGTTAATTGAGAGCTGAAGACGTCTTAGAATTTTGATTTACCATCAATTATAAGTAGGGTTGGTTACTGAAACCTATGTAACCACCGTTAACAATACACTGAGCCCTGCCTGCATATATATGCTTGTGTTCATAATCAACAGGTAAATCAAGACTTCCTGCTGCTGTTTGGTGCTGGAACAGCCTCCAAGATGCTTGAGAAGTGCGAGACTTCATTCAAGCCCAAGGTAATCAAAGAGGCCAAACAACTAACTCAGACAACTGATCTGTGCCGACTTCTAAAAGCTGCTGAGAAACTCACAGAGAACGATGAGATGGGTAAGCTACACAGCAAGCATGGTTCACAGGGTTTCCTCTGGGATTTTTTCCCGCTGTGGTGGCAGGCCCCTTGCCCCAGGTGTTTAAACCTCACCTAAGCATTATTATATGAAAGGCTCCAATTTAGAGGGGCAAAGCAATGCACTTGCCCAGCTAGGGCTGGGCGATAAAAAGATAACGAAATGTATCGCGATACACACGTAATCGATATTAATTAAAAAATGCGGTTGATAAAACGTTAGATTTTTCTTCGTCGGAAGAAACAAAAGGTTGCGAGGCAACTTTGGTTGCATGAACAAAGGCACTCACTCTCTGGTAACCTAGCAACTTCGGGATTGACACACTAACAGTAGGCACAATATTGATCCTCACTGAGAAGCTGCAGCCATGGTGACATGATTTCTGGTGTGGCGGACCACCACGGCAGAATGAAGGTAGCAGAAACACTGGTTCATAATACAAATGAGATAGCTAGTTTCATCTTTTCCTATCAGACATAAATGCCTTGTTTTTCCTCCTGATAGATTGGAACAGTGACATCGCTTCTATGCTGCTTCTTCTCCATCTCTTGCCACCAACAGCTGGATGGAAGAGGACCAAAATAAGTCCAAATGATGCAGTAGACAAAATGTTGCACTCTCATAAGGTGCATTCAACTCTATTCAGACTCTTTGTTTGGTAAGAAGTATTCCTTTGATTTTTGGTGACATTGTGCCAGAAGGAAACCAGAACTGGACTTTGCTGTTGCTCTTACTGCAGATAAGCAGCATCATATTCTCTCCATCTGTTACACTAGAGATGACTGTGCATTTAAATCAGTTTATAATGGAACATCATGACTTATTTAAACACTTGTATCCAGGTAGAAACCTGATACCTAAACATCTTTTTATGTTACATTACCCGTCTTGTATTCGAAACATTGGACCATTAATACATATGTGGAGTATGAGGTTTGGGGCAAAACACAGGGATTTCAAAAGCACACTTAAAAACTTCAAGAAGATCACAGTATCACTTTCAAAAAACATCAAATGTCCATAGCATCTCATTTGAACCATGTTGAGTATAGACCTTTGAAAACATTTAATGTGGACAATGAAGAAAATGGTGAAATGTTTGCCCAAGCCCTGCCCGCTGTAGCAAAAGACATCTTCTGTACTAACTCGGTAAAGATCAGTGGGGTAGAGTAAAGTTAGTCATCAGTGGCACAGAACAGGAAATGCCGATGATTTGCAGAATAAAAAAAATGCTTTTAGTCAACAGTGTGATCTACTTCATAGTGAACAAGCTTATGGTTGACCAGCTAACAGGAGAGTGTGGTGCTGGGATGGGTCAGGATGGGTCACCCACCCTCACACATCCCACACACAAACAGATAGACATTAGGACATTATATACAGTGTATATTCAATACATATGAGCGTTAAGAGTATGGACTGGATTCACTTTACATTTCAATCTGGCAATGGTGGAAACTTACTAAGTACTACTTTACTCAAGTATTCTATTGTATGTTACTTTATACTTCTGCGCCACTACATCAGAGGCAAATATTGTACTCTTTAGCCTGGGCCACTACATTTATTTAGTTACTAGTCACTTTTAAGATTCTGATTATTAAGTAATCATATTTTTAAGACTTGTGAATTTCAAATAAAACCTTGAAATGTAGCACCATACATACAGTCTGGATGGGCCTGCTGGGGACTAAAAGGTTTCATCTCTGCTGCTGGGTTTCCCTGCATTGTCAGGGCAGCTGAGACATTACATATGTGGATTGTAAATGAGTAATGAGTGTAAGTAGATCATCTATTGCTTCTTTAAACAGCATTTAATGTTGTATTCATTCTTCATTGTTGACTAAATATAACTGGGGAAGGAATGTGAGTGCTTTGTTCATGTCGAGCGTCTAAATTCATATATTGCGTATCTCTTAACAATATAATTTGTCGGCCTGCAGCCTTCTCCTCCCTGGCCCCTGTGCAGCCTGAGGTCTTTATTCCATCTGCTTTTGATGCATCAGTCACTGACTGACTCTGCGGGATCATCCTCTGCTGGCGTTTCACAGGACTGCATCATCTGTGGGGGGGTTTTGGTCAGATTTGTTCCTCTGCACCACCGCGCCAGGTGCCGGCGTCATTTCCAATGAAAAATGACTGTGTCTGTTGTGCTGGTAACAAGAAGTGGAGGGCTCAGTTGTTGGAGCAGTGCCAGCAGTAGCAGTGACTTTGCAGGGAAATTGCACAAGTTAAACCAAGCTCCCATTGCTCCATCTCTTGCTGAAGTTTCTACATCACTCTGATCCAGCGGTGGAATATAACATAAGTACATTTACTGAAGTACTGTACTTAAGTACAAATTTGAGTAACTTGCACTTTACTTAACTCTTTACCACTCAAGGGGCGTTTCTAGGAGTTGATAAGGTCCGGGGCCACGCCGAGGCCATCTGGGGCCCGAGGGTCGTCCCTGCTGTTGGCTGTGTTGGAGGCCGGTTCTCTCGTGCTGCTGGCTGACCTGAGAAGTGAAAACAGATACTGACATTGATAATGACATATATATATGATATATATATAGACACACTAGCTCCTCTTCAGCTACAGTCTCCAGTTACTCGTGTGCTATTTCATTTGCAACATATTTTGTGGTGGTCAATGACAGAATGAACAAACCTAAAACTTGTATTACTACACTTATCTAAATACTACTTTCTAAACCTGATACTACACCGTGGCTTTCCTGTACAGATAGTCATTACAGCACAGGGGAGCGGTTTCCAAAGACGGCTCAGTTACCAATCAAAACTGCCTATGCTTATCTTGTTACGGTTAAGGTAGTTTGTTTGGTTGGACCCAGAATACAAGGCAGGACACAACGTCGGCGGTAGGGGAACAAATAAGGTTTATTTGTTATTTTTCCAGAGAGGTGAGAGCGGGAACGGCTGGAAGCCACATAGACAGGTAGGTGGAGGTAGCGTGTCCGCATAACCAGGGGATGAAGGGTGTTGGCTGGTAGGCTGAGAGTTCCTGGAGGAGTTGCAGGAGCGGGGAGGAACGAGGCAGGCAGGCAAGAGGTGGTTGGAGGATCCACGGAGCGAGGCAGGCAGACGGGAGGATCTCACGGTAGGGATAGTACGATCTGGCGAAGACTGGGTGGTTGAACCGGTGTTTAAATACTGCAGGAGATGGTGATGAACCGGGATGAGTTGCAGGTGTGCAGGTAGGCGGGGCGCAGGTGAGTGATTGCAGGTGTGGAGGAGAGAGAGACTGGTCTGCTCCGTGGAAGGCTCCAGACGAACAAAATAAGACAGACAGGAAACACAAGGCAGGGAAAAACACTGGGAAACATGAGGAAGTAGAGGGAAGATATTCCCAAAACCCTGACATATCTGTTGACAAGCAGGAAGCTGCATACATGATGGCAGACACCCAGAGGGCACAACACTGCTATTTACCATGGAGCACGTGTTAGTAGCATCTGTGGAATCTGCAGAGTCTCTAGTGTTAGGAGATGCCTCAGACTTCCCTCTAACAGGCAGTAACACTGTTTAACACTGAAAGACACTTTCAAATTCAAATTTCTTTCAAATGTATTAGGATTATTGTAACATTCAAAGTATTATGAATAGTCACCTTATCATCTTAATTATTTTTTTTTTTATCTCATAGGCTATTCTATATTTTATGACCAGGGCTGAGCTTGTCTGTTATCTTGTCCAACACATTTCATTGTACCACACACACACACACTCACACACACACAAACACACAGCAGGCAAGCACTATCTTTGTAGGGACCCGTCATTGACATAATGCCTTCCCTAACCCTAACCCTAACCCTAAACCTAACCATTACAACTAAATGCCTAAACCTAACCCTAACCTTAACCTAATTCTAACTTCTTCTTTTCCTTTCGGCTGTTCCCTTTCAGGGGTCGCCACAGCGAATCATGTGCCTCCATCTAACCCTGTCCTCTGCGTCCTCTTCACTCACACCAATTAACTTCATGTCCTCTCTCACTACATCCATAAATCTCCTCTTTGGTCTTCCTCTAGACCTCCTGCCTGGCAGCTCCAACCTCAGCATCCTTCTACCAATATATTCACAGTCTCTCCTCTAAACATGTCCAAGTCTTAACCCTCTAAAAACCCTTTAAACTTGTGGGGTCCCACAAAGGAGGTCAGGCCTCACAAGTATAGTCTGCTCCTGGTTTTTGGACCCCATGAATATAATAAAACAAGAGCACACACACACACAGAGCAGCTGACAGGATGAAGTGTGGCTAAAGAGAGGAAATATTCTTACATTGATTTAGTTTTAAACAGAAAAATACAAGCAACTTAAACCTTCTGAAGTCAAGTTTCTCTCTTTCACTGAACTAGGAGCAGCTTAAACTGCCTCGTGAACTCACCGTAAAACACACTTCATTCAAACTCGACAGAAACAAAATAAAACTCAAACCAGTCTTGGTTAATGTTTCCACTGTTCCAACAATCGCCAACTCTGGTTTGGTCAAAATAAATCCTCAGTGAAATCAAAGAGTTTATATTTGTTGTGTGTAGCAGGGCTGGGGGCAAGAGAAAGGGAAGGAGGACCCAGATGCAGACTGTTTCGATGAGAGTTCATTTGATGTTCCAGGAGGCAGGCGAAAACCCAAAAGTAGGGACGGGTCTCTGTCACCCGAGGCTCCGACACATGCGTGGTAGCTCATGAACCAATTGTATCGAACCACAAAGCGTGGTTTGGTCACGTGACTAGTGACGTTCGAAGCAGTCAAGTGCTTCGAATCACCTGAATGGTTCTATTTGTTATGTGAATCACTTGGCAGGATCGAGTGTGTTCAGGGACATTTAGTGGTGTTCATTTTCAATTTTTCTTCGCAGAGTAGGTTGGTTTGTTGCTGTTAGTTGCTTTCAGAGTTAGTAGTGTTTTAGATTGCGTATTTTGTAGAGAATCACTGTAGATATAAGGATCATTATATACATAGATAGTAAGTTACAGCTAGAAATTAATAGATAAATTAGTTACATACATATAGTAAGTTAACCCTAGATTGGTAGACAGACATAGTTACATATAGTCAGGTGCCAGGCCATTTCCTAAAACTCACACAGCAGCTCATATTACATCACTTATGGCGGAGTGGCGCCTGCTAAACAGAGTGCGTTGCATTGTGACTGATTCAGCAAGCAATATGATTGCTACTGCCAACACAATGAACTTGAGGCAATGTAAATGCATTGCTCATTGTATAAATCTTCTTGCCAAGAACTTTATTGAAGCCACTCCAGGCCTTGAAGAAGTCAGAGTTACGAGCAGGAGGATAGTGACCTACTTTAGAACAAGCACAACTGCAAAAGAGAGGCTGAGCCAAATGCAGCAGCAATGTTAAGAAGCTCAAACTGGAGGTGGACACACGGTGGAACAGCACTCCGGCAATGCTTCGACGGCTCTTTGAGGAAAGAGAGGCAGTAGCAGCAGCTCTTGCTTCTCTAAATACAGACCTCACTCCTCTAAACAACCAGCAATTTGAAAGCACAGGAGAATGCATCATGTTGCAGAAGGGTTTACTCGCTCAGCGCATAATACTACACTGAACAATGACGTAAACTAGACCACACAGTGTATGCATTCAGGCAATATGAATTTCCTGTCATTTCAGCTGCTGGCTGCATTCAAGGTGGCTGTGGAGCTGTCCGAGGAGAGAAGAGTTTCGGGATCGAAGGTCATACCCCTTTACCGTGTATTGAGACATACAACAGAACAATTGTATACACAACTGATTACCCCCATGACTCAACACCTAGCACATAACCTAATCAGGTGCATGGGAGACAGACTCCAGGACAAAGAAAAGGAAAGCTCCCTCGCGGTCGCTACACTACTGGATCCACGCCATAAAACATTTGGATTTACCAGTCAGAGAGTGGCAGCTGGTGTCAAAGAGCGCCTGATTACAGAATGTACAAAAAAGTATTAACATACACAATGCCCAACAGCAAGAGCAGCCATCTACTTCTCAAGCCCCACCTCATCCCCCAGCACCAGCCTACACAGGGATTTCTTTTTTTAATTGATTATGATTAAGAAATAACTAATGGCTTTTCTGTGATAATGATCTTCCTTTTTTTTTGTTAGAAGGTGACCTGTGGAGGCTGTTGGGTCAAGATTCAAACTGAGCTAGGCAAATGAAAAGCGCCACAGCAAACGCAATTGGATAAGGAATCCTTGCTGATCCTCCCCTGGTGTGAACTGAGGACCCACTCGCATACTGGGCCACCCACAAAACTGTTTATCCCAACCTGTATAAAGTAGCCAAGCATTTCCTGTGTACCCCAGCCTCACCTCCGCCATATGAACGTTTTTTTTCCAAGGCTGGGAACATAGTTAGTAAAAGAAGAAAGCGCTTAAATCTAAAAACTGTTGAAACACTTTTATTTCTTAATAAAAACTCATGAACAGAGACACAAGCACACCTTCGTTTCCCCATGCATAAACCTTGTTAGCAATGTTCCCAAGTCCAGTCTCATGTGAAAATAACATCACTTAAAATCAGTCTTTATATGCAGTCCTTATCTTATTTTAATTATTATTACTATATAAAACCATACAATCATATATTGCAGTCAAACAGAAAATTGCTGTAGTCTTATTTTTCTAGCTCCATGATACAGTCAAATGCTCAGTCACGACATTTATGACGTAGGAACCACTTTGTTGCTTGTTTCAGTATCGCAACAATGCCACTGGTCTGGTTGTCTTGGCCCTGTGGGGGAGCTGAGTGGAGGCATGGGTGGCTCCGATGGTTTGTCTTGAAACTCAAGGGCTACAGGTTATTTTGTGAAAATTAACTGTAATTATAGGTAATCAATGAAACATTTGAAATGAATTTACATTAGCCATTTTGCCTACTTAACACCTTCTATTCAACATCTTCCAAGCTATGGGCTATTTAGAGTTGTTTTTAATGATAGAATATGATTCATGGCCCAAAACGTGGTAGACTTTTACAAACAGTCAGTCAGTCAGTCATTTTCTACCGCTTGTTCCCGTTCGGGGTCGCGGGTGACTAGAGCCTATCCCAGTGGCTTCGGGCCTTAGGCGGGGTACACCCTGGACAGTGGCCAACTCGTCGCAGGGCTGACACATAGACAGACAACCATTCACGCACACATTCATCCACTAGGGACAATTTAGAGTCATCAATTAACCTAATGCATGTCTTTGGACGGTGGGAGGAGACCAGAGAACCCGGAGAAAACCCACGGTAACATGGGGAGGACATGCAGACTCCACCCAGGGAGGGCTTTTACAAACATACCAAAATAAAAAACATGGTCTTTAACATGAGTGCCGATTTATTTAATATTTTTATTATGTCAGTTTGAAACCATACAACCATGTAGTGTAGTGAAACGTAAATGTGTGCATGACGAATCAAACAGTCCATGAACCAATGACATCACCCGACTGCATTTCATTTTATTGACCACTAGATGTCCCACTCGAGCACTGTGTCATTGAAGCCTTGAGTAATGAACCATTTTCTGAATACTGTGTTAAGGCTTCGACAAAGCTTCGAGAACCCATCACTATCCAAAAGACCAAAGGCAGGCAAAATCCAAGAACCCAACAGGCATAAAGCCAACACGTCAGGGAAAACCAGGGAGAGAGACAACAAAGAATAGCACAAGAGGGAAACAACGGGGAGATACAACGACGATCTGACGAAGAGCTAGAGAGAACTCACAGACTAAATACCTTCAGGGCAGGTGAACAAACAAGGCACAGGGAAATCCCATTACCCAGGTGAACATAATCAAGAAATCAGGGAGCAGGAAGTAAATCGGACAGATACAAGAGGGAACAGACAGCTTACAAAACAAAACAGGAAGCACCAGAACCAAAACCCAAAACACAGACTGAACAGACAATTTCAAAATAACACACAAACTCACAGAACTAAAACCTAGGACAGACATCTATAGAATGGCTATTTCCAAACATAACAAAACTTTGCCACAAACCCTCCTTATCTCTAGAAAACAGACATAAATATCACCAGATCCTAACCGTACTGGCATGAGCATCCCCAGATCACAATAATATTCTGGCTCATAGTTGTTAGATATGCTTTAGTAGAGAATTCCCTAACTGAAGGTGGGGAGATAACCATGGAGAGAGTGAAACCTCTCATCAGAGTACATTTTGCTCTGAATAGCAAAATCCTAGAGGTGTAGGGGAGGCCATGTAAGGTTAGTAAGCTTTTTTCATTTATTTAATGAATAAAATACTCAAGTAACACAATGGGAGTCATTAAAACCCGGTAAGCTGTTTTAACCCAAGCTTTCCAAGCATATTGGAGACAAGAGATTACATAATTAAATCAGTCTGCTTAATGACAAGTCGGTTCAACATTGGTAATGCCAGCAAGGCAGTAAGCTGAAGACTTTAAAGACCCCTATCATCTGTGTTGTGAAAGAAAGCAGTAACATTGCAGGGAAGCACACATAAAGGACAGTGGTGGGAACAGTATTCACTTCAGGAATTACTTAAGTAAAAGTGCTAATACCACACTTTGAAAAATAATAAAAATAATCCACTATAAGTAGCCTAAAAGTCCTGCATTCAAAACCTTATTTAAGTAAATGTATGTAAGTATTATTGAGCAGATTCATTAGGATTTTTTCGGTTTGTAAACGATTCAAAGTTGGCCCCTCCTCCTCCTTTCAGTGCGAGAGAGCTAGAGAATGAATGAAGAGAGGGACCACACAACCCTGCGGGAAGGAGCCAGCTTAATCCTGTCTGCTGCTCAAAACTATCCACACTCACAAATGTGTGATTAAAAATATCATTCAAAAGTTTTGCCAATCCCAGATGCTGAGCTGAAATCTCGTGGGTGGGACCTTCTCTGTGGGCCAGTCTGGACCGGAGTGACCGCTTGGTAACATCCACTGTCAGTAAACGCGAGAGGGAGTTTTGCAGAAGACGGAGCAGGAGCAAAGAAAATCACTGCCGTCTCAGTGACTGCAGGAAAGCTGTGTGTGAACCGGTGCGTGTAGGTTGTTTTTTGACTGCGGTCAAGTCGTTTGAATTTTGATACGACATTAATTTATTTTTGATTCACAAAGAAAATTTTTGGATTTGCAAACAAAACATTTGGATGAACTCTTTAATCACACATTAGTGAGTGTGGATAGTTTTTTGATCGCATAATAAAGACTCAAAAGTAACTCCACAGTTTGCTTCTGTGATTAAAGGATAATAATGACAGTCTTCAGCTTACAGCTAACAAACTAATAAAAACTGATTTTATTTGGATCTGTTGAAGCCATCACAGTGAACCAGAGCAAGTTCACCAAAACATTTCCCATCAGCCAGTTCTCCCACAGCAGAGTCCAAACAAAGCTTCCTTTTCTCTACAGTTCGGTGTCTTATTGGAAATCGTATCAGTAGGTGACAGAATCTGTCTTGTCTCCATCCTTTCTATTGGCCTACATTTCTCCTCCTGTTTCCTCCCCTTTCTGTCTCTCTCTCTCTCTTTCTCTGCCTACATGAAGCTGACTCTGTAAATGTCATCATTCACACTGTTGATGTCTCCACATCATTGCTGTCCATCCTGCAACAACACACAGAGGCCAAAAGATTGTCTATAGCCCCTTTAATCACGAAGAAATACAGAACTAAGTCTGCAAGAGGACTGAACTTAAGAAACATCAAAGACAGGTCGTAGGTGTATGTGTTATATCTGCCTCTCCCCAGGTACATAATGATGCTGGGCAGGAACAGCAGTGTGTAAATAAGCAGCACCAGGACCACAATTCCCACAATTCTGCGCTTTTCATCAGAGGGGACACGGCTGACAGACAGGGCTTTGAGGGTCCCACCCAGGAAGAATATGAAAAGTGGGAAGGGAAGGAGGAAGACGATGGCAAAGACAGTTTCTGGGACCTGAGGATAACCCACGAAAACATTAATGAGGACCGGGACAAGAGGAAGGATCCAGACCACGACACAGACCAGCACAGAGGTCTTGATGGTTCGTCTGAAGCGGTACCACAGTGGGTGGGCGATGATCAAATACCTGTAATACAAGATGGACACATAGTCTGTGAGGAGCTTCAGAGTTATATAGTAATATAATGTTCACACACAGAAGTAGCTACAGACATACTGGATAGACAGATAGCTACCTTTCCAGGGCGACACACACCATGAAGCCAACACTGGCAATCAGACAATGGATGTAGACATAAAAGAAGATAGCAGATATCCTCCCATCCTTATGTGGTACCACCTGTTCGATCATGCAGCAGAGCTGAATGTGGTCAGAAATGAGGAGGTTGATGATGTAGATCGGAGCCACCTGATCGTTTCGCACCTGCAGTGTCAGAAACAGCCACCGAGAGTGAAGCAGTGACAGGTGAGACAGGTACCGAGGACGAGACAGGGGGAGCGCAGGAAGTGGCGACTGAAAGTTGTTACAAGCAATATTTGGCATCGAGGTGTAGGGGACTTCGGGGTAAAGACAGTTCAACTTTGGAGCGATTGTTAGCCCATTTCCCAGGAAGCTAGCATGACATGTTTGGTATTAATGGATTCATTGCAATCTCACTATTCATATGATGCCACTGGCTAAGACAGCAATGTGCCAGATCGTCCACCATCATTTTCAGAATGTTTAAAGTAGGCCTTTATGTCGCTTCATCTCCTTTTCTTGAACGATTATGTTGCTTCCTAATGTATTAATAATTGTGCTTAAGATTATAATATCATCATTTTATGAGCGATACTGTAACTAACCACCTACCAGTTTTCCTCAGGTGGAGTTGATCCATGAGGAAAGAAGATATTTTATAATTAAGATCACTACTTTTCGTTTCCATGCTGATGTTTAGCAGGTAATGTTTGCCATGTTCGCCATCTTAGTTTAATGTGTCAGCGTCCACAAAGTGCAGCTGAGGCTGATGGGAATGTCGTTAGTTTTGCAGGTATTTAGTCATAAACCAAAGTATTGGACAAATAAACATTTTTGACCTGATGATGGCGCTAAATGAAACATTAGGGGATCAGTTTGAAATAAATTGTAACAGGTAATGCAAAGCAGACTGGCTACATCCAGAGAAACGCTGGCTGATGGGTAACGTAGCCTTCAATCCGCTATCCAAAACTGACCAAACAACCTTCATTTCTCAGAATCGACAGAGAAACAATTAAAACTCATTGGCATAACATTATCCTATCGTATTTCTGAATTAACAAGGACACTTTTGTGTGTGTAGAAATGTTGAGGATGTCATTAAGAGAAAACCTTATTTGACGGCCTGAGAATGAGAACGGGTTGACTTACTGGAGTCTTACTCGAGGGTGGCTGCAGCAATGCAGCTGGTCTGTCATAAATCCTAAGAAGATGGTAATTAGACTTTACTTGTATAGCACCTTTCTAATCTTCCCACCACTCAAAGTGCTTTACACAACATGTTACTTTCACCCCATTCACACACTGATGGCAGAGGCTGCCATGCAAGGTGCCAACTGCCTATCAGAGAGAAACTATTAACGCCGATGGCACAGCCTTCAGGAGCAATTTGGGTTTCAGTATCTTGCCCAAGGACACTTTGACATGCGGGAAGCCGGGGATCACCGAACTTCAGATTACAACCCGCTCTACCTCTTAGCCCGAGCTGAAGAAGAAAAAGAACTACGTCATCACTGAGGCACTACATGGATCTAAAATCTCTCTAAAATGTACGTTTTGTATTTAAAGAACATCATCGGCTACATAAAATTACACAAAAAACAGCTAAGATATCTACACAACTCAAAGACAATGATTCAAACAACATGCACTCTGAGTCCAGAGTCCATAGCATTCACAATAGCAACAATAGACCTGAAATCATCTTCGTAATGACTAAAAAGCTAAAGATCATATTCACTGAACAAAGATTATGAAAATAAAACTTACAGGTCTCACTAGAAATGTAATCAAAACTCATTGATGCAACGCAACTGCTTAATTGCATTTTACACTGATAATAAAAGGAATGTCTGCCTTTTCCACGTGACGTGGAAGGCCAATAGGAAAGAAAATGGCTAAAACAAAGTAGGCATCTCACAATTTTAGAGCCCTTCGTCCCAGCCCCCTGACACCTCGCCCCCAATCCAGATCAAGACCCTTCACAGACAGACAGACACATGACACAGACAGTAAAATAAATCTCAGTCATGATGTACATACCTGAGAATAAAGAGCATAGATGGCCACGAGGGTCAAAGGAAGGCCGATACCAATGATTATGTATGTCAATACATTCATGGTGGTAAAAGGGTTGCTCATCGTAGTCAAAGATGATGTAATCCCTTTTGTTCAAGGTGATGTTACTGTAATTAATGTAATCTTCTATTCGTCAGAGTGAAACCTGTTTGAGACATCAGGTTATTAAAAGGCAGCAAGTTCTTCAATATCTGCTTAACATTGTTTAGTGACATCACTAAAGCTGTGAGTTGCAAGTTCACACAAACACAGTAAAACTATTGGAAACCCACAATCTTAACAGTAAAAAAAATCCATCTTTACAATTTCTATTGTCATTCTTCAATATCGGTCAAAATTTCTGCTAATAATATTGAATCAAATAACACAGTTTCAGACAGAACAAGTTCTGCTGACATATTCAAATATCTTGACGTGCTGATGTGAGCTCATTAGTGCAGCCACAGAACATTGTCCAGTTGTTTCAGTAATTTAATCTAATGTTTAATGTTAATGTTCATTGGTTTAGGACGTGTTGCCTGTCTTCTGTACTCGATGCCCCACGTCTTGTTGAACTTCTGATTGTGGATGAGGAGGTTTACATGACTGATTATTAATCCACTTGATGAACCATCTGCATATTTTAACTTTGTGTACAGATTGTGCACTCTTCATTGTTGACATTGACATTATTTTGGAATAAATGAACATTTTAGCATGATAATGTTTCAGGTATGTTATCCCCATCTCTCTCTCTGTCCTCATGTCCTGTCTGTCTCTACTGCCTCCTGTCAATAGAGGCTGAAATGGCCCCCAAAACACTGACTAACTACATAAACTTCAACATAGTCAGTTCTCAACACAACATAATAACTTCTGAGAAACAATGATTTATTTTCTCACTTCACTGAAACATCATTAACTGAATCCTTAACTGTCTGTAACCTGTCTTTGGTTGCATACATTTCCTCGTATCTCAGCTTTAATCATTTCCTGGAAAACTGCAAACATCACAAATACCTCATAACAATATAGACAGAATAATAATAATAATAATCATAGTAATAATAAGAAAAAAAGGAATAATTTGTAAAACAGTATTTGTTTATTCACATTTCTAAAATGTGTAAACAGTAGTATCAATTTCTTATTTAATGATTTCATACTTAATTTGACATTTTCTTCTTTCATTCTTTTTTTCACCTTATTTTAATTAAGGTAAAATACTCTTTTTGCATGCTTTTATCTTTTTTGCCATTTTCTCAAAGTAGTTTTTGTCTTTATTACAACTTCACATACTTGTAATTCTTACAATTCAAGGGAAGAGAGTGAAAAAAACCACCCAAATGAAATAAAACATAATTGGTTTAATGGCAGTATTCTGTACAGCCACAGTCCAAAGCTGTCTGTTTGTTACAGTTTGCATATTCATTTTCATGACTGTTTGCAGTTCTTTTATCCTCTTTAATCATCTCTACATATAAGAAATAAGTAATTTAACAAAATTTACCTTTAAAAGCTGCAAGACCTAAGCTGAATGAGTTCCCTTCACCAAAGTCTGAGGGTTTGGCCTCTGTAACCAAACGGCCTTTCTTAAATATGGGAAGTGATAACATGCAGTAGGTTAGTGGTAATATACTCCTGCTCTTCTAAGGAAAAAAGAAAAAAGTGTCACGAAAATGTAAATTATGCTTCACAGAAACAGAAAGGTTAACAGGCCAAAGCACCAACACACTCCACTACATTTAATTGACTGCCTTAGTTACTTTTCATTAAGATTTAAGATTTTTACATTACAAAAAACACGTGAGCAGTTTTTTTAAATATAATATTGTTTAAGACTTAACAAGTGGTTCCTAACATTGTTGTCTTCTAACCCCTTACAATAAAGCAGTGTGCAGATGTGGTTCCATGTTTCAGATGAGTTGTTAGCAGTTCAACCAAAAAGAGATTCTCCCTCTAAACTTCTCCCTTGGTTTCTTTTGAAAAACTGAGGCCCACAAACGTAAAATTAGCCAATATTTCTCAAAAAAACCAAAGATCAGAGAAAAGTTTGAAAAATTCTTACAATGTAGAACTTTTTCTTCTTCTTTCCTCCCCCATTAATCATATCATGACCCCCCATACTCTTTTTTTCCAATAAAAAAATGTTTTTCCTGAATTTCCAGAAAATTTACATTTTTCTGTAGGACATGGTCAAAAAGACCATCGTCCACTAAGTTCTGTTACTGCCAAACAGCTTGTTACTTCCTCACTATGAGGGGGGCCCAGCTACCAGTCAACAAAATCACTGTCCTGGTTCCACTATGGTGCAACAAACTCTCATGGTGGCCATGGTGTAATGCGCCAAGTTTTGGAGAAATAGGCGTTATTTATAAACGTCCTACTTTTTTTTTTAATATAATAGAACTATAAGTCATTCCGTTTTTGGTGCTCAAAGTGCCAAAAAGTTACATCCAAAAGGATTATCTTGAGTAACCAGGTCATGATTTCTGGAAAGAGACATTGCTGTTGAGTGTTTCAAATGTATTTTATAGGCATTTTGAGCACCACGAGCGGATACATAGCACTACCGGTCAGAGGAAAAATATAGATTTTTGATTTTGGGGTGAAGTGTCCCTTTAAGGGCTTATACAGTATATCTGTCCAGGTTAAAGTTCCAGTGTTTAACATTTAGGAGGAGCTATTGGCAGAAATGGAATATAATATTCATTAGTATATTTTCTTAGTGTACAATCACCTAAAAATAATACTGTAAGCCTTTTATATCCACAGAGGTCACCATGTTGTACTGCCATGTTTCTACAGTAGCCCAGAATGGACAAACTGGGCCTTT
This sequence comes from Coreoperca whiteheadi, assembly GCA_011952105.1. Lineage (NCBI taxonomy): Eukaryota > Metazoa > Chordata > Actinopteri > Centrarchiformes > Sinipercidae > Coreoperca > Coreoperca whiteheadi. The sequence goes on from WNGW01000073.1 coordinate 35,503, forward strand.
TGCATTTTCTGTGAGTTTTGTGGCCACCGTAGTTTCTCCTACACGGTTGGAATGCGAGGGTGAGGTGAGCGGTATTGAAATGGTTGCAAAAATGCAATTTCAATGCTAGATGCCACTAAATCCTACAAACTGGACCTTTAAGTATTTTGTTTGTACATTGAACATTAATAAGTAAAGTAACTACTATTTATTGTAGTTCCATCTGCATTGTATGACATTTGTGTTGTTCATGCTCCACTCACTAGTACAAAATTAAAATTCAAGCAGCAAATACAGTAATTCATCTTTTGTGTCTTTATACGGAAGCCCTGAAAGGCAAGCTACAATTATTTTTCTGGTCATCCATTTTATAAGTCTGATCAAAATAGTTCTCTCTTCTGTGTTTATGACTGATGAACAGGTAAACATTTTTCTCCCCAGGGTAATTTTTTTAAAGTTCATTAAAAAAAGTATTTCAGTATTTACATTTTTTCCCCCCAATCTGTTAAAGCTCTTGAAAGTGTTTTTTGTTGTAATACTGATTTAGGCCTTTACACACAATGAGTGTGTCCCCCGCCTTGAGTTCCTGCCCTAATACCTTTAACACAAGTCCCTCTCATGAGAAACACAGATTAGTATTCCTAACATTTAAGAGAATTATTAGAAGACAAGGGGCCTTACCAAACTGTTTAGAAGGAAGCCTTGGATGGATGGATAAAAGAATCAGTTCCAGAGAATCATCAATCTTTCAATAAATCAAAACAATTCACCTAGTTTCGTTTACCAAAGCTCAAAATCATGCATAGCCTACGTCCAGAAGCTAATACTTTGAGATAGAGGAAAAGAGAAGAAAAAGTGGAAGGAAGCAAACAAAATTCCTGATTTAAAAAAAACTACAAAACGCAAAATCAGACTAAATGACTGAGCCAAAGGGAAGAGAGAAAAAACTAATTAGTACTCCTTTTATACACTGGAGCTGGGGGTTTTTACCAAAATCTAACAAAGGTATGGCTTCTATAGCATATATGGTAATAAAATAAGCAACATGGGTGTTCATTGGTACAGTGTAAACACGCCTAATCTATGTAAGAAAAACACAAGTTCCTTTTTCTATACATCATCACAGTTAAAATAATTTTTTTCCAATGAACAATTTCTCAATCAGACATTATTGTAAGCAATTATAGCTGTGTTCAGACAGAACATCCTGTAAGAAAGAGGAAGGCCCATGTTTGATTCACACACGCAGCCATCTTCCCCTTTTCTTTGCGTATTGGGCAAGCTCAACTCTTCTGTCTCTCAGTCTTAGTCCTTAAATCAATTCGGCATCAATATGATCCATAAAGGTAAACTGTTTTTCTGTACAGTTTGGATTTTGTCAGCTCAACTCACTACCAGTCTCCATTGGTTAGCTGCACTAATTTAGACAGAGAACACAGTGGGAATGACAGGCGAACTGTTTCAAAAACTACAATTCCTCACTAAAACACTGTTAGTTTCAAAGCTTATCATGTGGGTGACGCATTTGAGGAGTTTTTTCAGCCGTTAACGCTAACGCTAGCGCGGATTAAAATACATTTCAAAAGACAGACATCACAGTAATGTTACATAACTTACTAACACACGATAAACTGTATGTACCTTGTGTTTAGAGTGCATGGAGAAATTACAACTCACCTGGAACAAAGCATGAATGCTTCTAGTGGGGCACATCTTGAATCAAAAGCAAAATCAGAAAAATAAAGAAATAACTGAATTCAAGATCAATTTAAACAACATAACAAATTGAACGTAATTATGTGCTCATAGAAAACAAAACAACGCATATGAATTGACAAACATTTATTATAAGTAGGAAAAAGCAAACACCTATTAAAACGTGAATGAGAGAAAAATAATAGAAGAAAAACACTAAAGACATGTTAAGATTCTCTTTGCATGTTAAATATCTAAATAATATTATAAGGTCATTTGTAGATGTCATTTTTAGTTTCGAGTATTCAACAACATAATGCTTTTTTTAAATCTACTGTCAGGTGTCCACCACAGTAAGATGGTGTCTTGCTTATCTCCCTCCTTTAAATTTCTCTGCATCGCTCCCATCATTTTCTCCCCTTTTCTTTCTCTCTACATGCTATCATCAGTCACAGGGATGATCTGCTGCAGCAGATTACACTGCAGCAGCGCAGGCTTGTCAGTGGGCCCTTTCTGCATGAAAACAAACAGAATCAAGTCTGCAAAAGGACTCAACTGAATCAAAGTGAGAAGGATCTCTGCGATAAGGGGAGCATGGGGATATATGGAAAAAGTTATTTCTAAGTTTCCAAATGATTGTGGGCAGGAGCATCAGAGTGTAAGTAACACTTTAAGTACATTTTCAGGGTAACAGAGTATTTTTACAGTGTAGTATTTGTACTTTTACTGAACTAAAGGATCTGAACACTTCCTCCACCACAGTTTAAAACAAGTATGATTTTAAAAACATTGACCGTTAACAATAAGTTCCCAAGATTTAGAGTAGTTACTAGGGAACTAACGAGGAACAAATCGGGAACTAACTTTTAGTTAATGGTCAGTTGTTGAGTAGCTCCTAATCAAATGTTAGAGTAGCTAATCAGTAGGTAATGATTAGTTAATTAAGAAATGAGAGGAATGAATTAGGAGCTGTCAAAACCTAACTGACAATCACTTCACTTCACAACAAACTTCTACTTCCCTTCAATCTCTTTTCTTAAAAAACAAAACAAAAAAAGCCTTCCTATCCTTAGCTTTGTATCCTGTGCTAGGCTTTAACAGACTAGTTTTTTTGATGCACTTATGCATTTTGTTACCTTGTGTTGTTATAATTGCTTCCATTGTCTTCCTCATATGTAAGTTGCTTTGGCTAAAAGTGTCTGCTGAATGACTAAATGTAAAATTGAAATGGAAATGGAACGACTTGATTATTGAATAATCGTTAATAATTACTTCCCTTTTTGCTCCTGGGAGAAGTCAGCTATTTCAAACCTCACATAAAAGTAGTTTATTTCATTGGCTCGCTCACCCTCATTAAGAAAACTTCTAAGCTGTCGGTGTACAGGCAGGGGAGACGTTGTTGTCTGTCGGAGCCGGTCATGCATGGTGTAGTTAACTGTGGGCTAACTGGCTCGGTTACTTCTTAAAGTTTAGCTGGTAGCAATAATCCTCAGCAGGATCTTGCATTGCCGTTGTAAGAAACAGAGTTCAGCTCGGCAGGAAGGCAGGCTTCTTTGTTGCGGCCTTCTGCTAGCTGGCCAGGAGGAGGCGAGCTTGTCCGCTCTCGAAATAAGGAAGAGAGAGGTGGAGGGTTGTGACATGTTATATTGACCTGGTGACTTCTGGTGTCACCCGTCAGCAGACGTCACTAGGGTGTTCACTGGCTCAGAGGGGAAAAGGGAAGGCAATCCTTTTAACAAAGTTCACTTAAAATTGCCCACATGAATGAACTCATCTGTTGAGTCCAAACACTGTGGTATAAGAGTTTATCCATGTTTCCAAGTAACAGCTCTTGCAAAATACCTGCTCTGAACCACATCCTAAAAACTAACTAACTAACTAAAGATTAAACTAATAGTATGTGGTTTAGTTAATTACTTATCTATAATGAACTCAGTTAATCAAAAAATTATATCTGGTCTTTATTAAGCAAACAAACAATAGGTTTAAGAGCTAAACTGGGGCGGCTGTGGCTCGGTGGCAGAGCGGTCGTCCACCAATCGGAAAGTTGGCGGTTCGATCCCGGCTTCCCCCGGCCATGTGTCGAAGTATCCTTGAGCAAGATACTGAACCCTGAACTGCTCCCGAAGCTGCGCCTTCGGTGTCTGAGTGAGTGTGAATGATTAGTTTAAGTTGTACTGATGGGCAGTTAGCTCCTGCCATCAGCGTGTGAATGGGGTGAATGTGATGTAGTGTAAAAGCGCTTTGAGTAGTCAGAAAGACTAGAAAAGCGCTATACAAGTACAGTCCATTTAAACTATCTACACTAATGAATACAAATTATCCAAAAGTTTTGTTTGTGAATCCAAAATGTTGACCTGAAATCTCGTGGGTGGGACTTTCTGTATTGGCCAGTAAGTGACTGCTTGGCAACATCCACTGTTAGTAAATGCGAGAGGGAGTTTTGAAATCTGTAGAGACGACAGAGCAGGGGTCCATTCTTCGTACATCACTTATTACGTCCGAGATCAAATGTCACATCCAAGATGATATCATCATGCTAATCATGATCCGGCTAATTGGGTTTCTCGAACCCACCTGTTGTTTATGATTAGTATCGCTGGATTGAGTTATCTGAGATAACTGCGCGTTCCTGCGTTGGTTTAAAAGGGGATATGTATCGATAGTAGAAACAATGATCAGCAACGCTGTTATTGGCTGTTCTGCATGGCTAAAGAACCCACCCAGTTTTTCTCCCAAGCAGAACAAGAGCTTCTAATGGAAGGTTATGCCGAATTTGAAAGTTTAATTATAACGCCAGGGAACACCTCAAAGTCTGCTAAAGCCAGGAGAGAGGGCTGGCAAAAAGTCACAGACAAATTATATGCGTAAGTGGTGTCCATGTTAGATGTTTCTATCACTTTCTACAGAATATATGTTTGCATTTTAATAATTTCATATTTACTTTGTTCTTTTATGTCAGAGCCACCACGGGACCCACTAGAACATGGGAACAAGTAAAAGTCAAGAACAAGAATATTCTACAAAATGGTTGCCTTTACTTCTTATATTGTCCTTATTTTAAAAAGCCACTTTATTCCTCTTTTTAAAAGCAACTGCAAAATGATTTGTTGCTGCATTAAATTAAGTTTAATCCAAATGGCTGGTGCAGTCATTTCAGACGTTTGTGAAAGTGAAAACTTCTAAACTTTTAGTTAATATAAAATATGTTGCCATGAGTTATTGATCACATAATTTTTTTACAGTGTAGTTCATTGTAATGCCATCATTTCTTCCCGTCTTTTGTGCAGTTTTAGATAATACACCAACACTTTGCTTGTTCCCAAGCAAATAACACCCTCACGAGAAAAAACATATCTCTCAACAATTACACTCTCGCGCTGCGCTAAAGGATCCTGTCTATGCCGCGGTACGCGATTCATTCGAAAAGCGCTGTGAATTATTCTTGAACCAGGTTGCTGTGAAGACATGGCTGCCACAGACTTACCTACCTCCTCCGCTTAGAAAGCCGCAATCTAATCCTGTTTACATGAAATAAGCCTGCTCCCAAGCAGGTTTAAGCTTACGGACCTGTTGCTATGACAGCAAGTCCAGGATGAGCGTCGAAGAACCAAACAATCCCAGATCTTGCCAAACCGTCAACAATCAAATCCAGGTAACTGAGTTAGCGACGTACGAAGAACGGACCCCAGGAGTAAAGAAACTCAACGCTGTTTTAGTGATAGCAAGAATGCTGTGTTTGAACCGCTGTGTAAGAGATATAGGTGAATAAGAGCACTATGTGAGTGTGACTGTTGCCCCTGTGCAGCGAGGCATGGGGGGGTCATGTGGGGGATTGTGCAGAAGTGTTAAAAGGCATGCACTCACTTGGGGGGAGAGAGATAGAGGCAGGGTTGGTTAGCCATCATTTTTATTTACTGCTACGCTACCATATGTTTCATTGTACCATACTATGAGAGTCTATATATCAGGATTCATTGTATCCTTCGCTGTGTTAGCACGTCAAATAGACGCATGACAAAAGGCATCCTCGACCCCAGCGCATCACACAACTATATGAGCCATAGGAGCCACTCTCGCCACCTCTAAGCAGCTCCAAGGTTCGACAAAATAAGCTGCAACACATTGCATGTAGATTAATGCGTGTCTATTCAACGTTTTGGATTCACAAACAACTTTTGGATGACATTCTTAATCACATATTAATGAGTGTGGATAGTTTTGCTCTCAATTTTTTTTTTGATAATGATAATCAACTTACAGCTAACTGTCACAGTTAAGGTGTCGGCAGCACGGAAAGAAGATCCACATGAAGGCAGCTAAGAAGATGAGTGGAGTGTTTATTTCAAGGTTAAAAGCATGCAGATAAACCAAAGTAGTAGGCAAAATCCAAAAACAAACAGACAAATTACCACAAACTCACACTGAACAAATGGAAAACCTCAGGCAAGGGAGACAACTAGACACAGGTGAACACAATCAGGGCAATCATGTACAGGAAGCAAAACTAACAGACACATGAGGGAACAGACAAATTACAAAATCAAACAGGAAGTAACAAACTTTAACCCAGAAAAAACAGACAATTTCAAAATAAAAAAAGAACTCCACAGTACAAAGAACTCAAAATCATGACACAAACAAACTAATAAAAACAGATTTTATTTGGATCTGTTGAAGCCATCACAGTGAACCAGAGCAAGTTCACCAAAACATTTCAGTCAGTCAGTTCTCCCACAGCAGAGTCCAAACAAAGCTTCCTTTTATCTTCAGTTCGGTGTCTTATTGGAAATCGTATCAGTAGGTGACAGAATCTGTCTTGTCTCCATCCTTTCTATTGGCCTACATTTCTCCTCCTGTTTCCTCCCCTTTCTCTCTCTCTCTCCTTCTTTCTCTGCCTACATGAAGCTGACTCTGTAAATGTTGTCATCATTCATACTGCTGATGTGTCGACATCACTGCTGTCCATTCTGCAACAACACACAGAGGCCAGAAGTTTGTCTATGGCCCCTTTCCTCACGAAGAAATACAGAACTAAGTCTGCAAGAGCGCTCGACCTCAGAAACATGAAAGACACGTTGCGGAGGGTTTCATTATTTACGCGTGTGTCCAGTATCGAAATGATCGTGGGCAGGAACAGCAGCGTGTAAATAAGAAGCACCAGGACCATAATTCCCACAATTCTGCGTTTTTCGTCAGAGGGGAGACGGCTGGCAGACAGGGCTTTGAGGGTCCCACCCAGGAAGAATATGAACAGTGGGAGGAGAAGAAGGAGGAGGATGATCATGAAAATGATTAGTGGGCCCCAAAGATAAACACTCAATAAAAAAGTGAGGACAGGGATAAGAGAAAGGGCCCAGAAAACGACACAGACCACCACAGAGGTCTTGATGGTTCGTCTGAAGCAATTCAACTGTGGGTGGGCGATGACCAAATACCTGTAATACAAGATGGACACATAGTCTGTGAGGAGCTTCAGAGTTATATAGTAATATAATGTTCACACAAGGAAGTGGATAGACAGATAGCTACCTTTCCAGGGCGACACACACCATGAAGCCAACACTGGCAGCCAGAGAATAGATGTAGATACAAAAGAAGATGATCAATATCATCTGATCCTTAGGTTGTGCCACCTCAACGATCATGCAGCAGAGCTGAAGGAGGTCAGAAATGAGGAGGTTGATGACGTAGATCGGAGCCACCTGATCATTACGCACCTGCAGGAAAACATTGGTAAAAGTAAAGAAGCAGTTGTAAACATGTTCTGAACTCCACCTCCTCCCAAACATGTCATCTCGCTCTGCCCAGCGACTGCAGTCACAGACATTCATGAACGTTTCACCAAACTCTCATTTGTGCTGTCGGTAATAACAGATATGACAGACAGGGGGTAAAGTGGGACTGACTACCCAGGGCCCCAGTGGGGGGAGGGCCCTCGAAGAACCTGGAATGAAAAGTTTGTTTTTGTTTCCAATTTTATATTTCTAAGTAATTAGTGTCATGACTAAATTAAAACTCTCTGAATAAATCAGATTAGAGACTGAACTTTGTATCCAACAGAATAATAGTGGAGGCTCTCTGAGGCCCCTCTCACCCCTTACAAAATGCCCAAATTGGTTTAGTCCGCCCCACACTAGGATTCCTGTCTACATGCAGCTGATGGAGCCCAGTGGCTGCTGATGCTGGAGCACCAAAGTACGCTGTAACATCCACCGAAAGTGGAGCAGTGACAGGTGAGACAGTGTGGATATGATAAACCCAAAATGTGTTAAAGTGTGATAAATAAAAGATATGTTGTGTAGGAATTAAAGGGCTTATATACACACCCTGTTAGGCAAGGTATTTTACTTATATATATACTATGTGTGTCTTTTGTTAATCATTGCCCAGTCATATTAACACTCACATTCCTCGAGGCACCGGCCGAGGAGGTGGAGTTGCAGCCATCTTCGACTCAAGCCTATTAATCAACCCTAAACCTAAACTAAATTATAACTCATTCGAAAGCCTTGTTCTAAGTCTTTCACATCCAACCTACAGCCAATCCTATTTTCTATAGTGTACCGCGCTCCTGGTCCTTATTTATCAAGTTTTTATCTGAATTCTCAGAATTTCTTTCAGGTTTAGTCCTTAAAACAGATAAAGCAATTATTGTAGGTGATTTTAATATGAGGAAAGAAAATATTTTATAATTAAGATCACTACTTTTGTACTGAGCTTGGTGATGACAACGTTTCCATGCTGATGTTTAGCAGGTAATGTTTGACACGTTCGCCATCTTAGTTTAATGTGTCAGCGTACACAAAGTGCAGCTGAGGCTGATGGGAATGTCATTAGTTTTACAAGTACCTGGGAGTACACACAGACAATAAACTGGACTGGGCTAAGAACACTCAAGCTCTGTACAGGAAGGGCCAGAGCCGCCTCTATTTTCTGAGGAGGCTGAGGTCCTTCAGCATCTGCCGGACAATGCTGAGGACGTTTTACAAGTCTCTGGTGGCCAGTGCTATCTTGTATGCTGTTGCATGCTGGGGCAGCAGGTTGAGGGTAGTGGACGCTAACAGACTCAATAAACTGATCCGTAAGGCCGGTGACGTTGTTGGGGTGGAGCTGGACTCTCTTCGGTGGTGTCAGAGAGGAGGATACTGGCTAAACTACATGCCATCCTGGACAGCGTCCCCCCCCCACTCCATGATGTGCTGGTTAAGCAAAGGAGGATCTTCAGCAGAAGACCCCAGAATGCAGCACAGAGCGCCACAGGAAGTCATTCCTGCCTGCGGCCATCAAACTCTATAACTCCTCCCTCTAAGTGTTAGGCGATATGACCCTAAGTCACTAAACTGGACACTGATCATGAACATCTCTGCAATACTGAACATAATTTGGAATATTTGGTGTTTAAACTACTGTGCAATACACCCTGTTTTTAATTTAATTTGTGATACATATTTATACTTCTAGTTGTGCAATATCCTCCATCCCGTTATATTTTGTTAATAAGCTACACGTAATTTGACAGTTCATGCACTATTACTTTATACTGTAATATTTACCTCAACCGGTAAACCCGCTTTGTACACTTACTTATTTAAATGTATACTTATACCCACTTGTACTTTACCTGTATTATAATGTATTATATTATTGCTTTTTGCTTAGTTCCATTCTTGTGTGCACTGACGTGATAGTGAGCTGCTGTTACAAAGAGTTTCCCCTCGGGGATTAATAAAGTATTTCTGATTCTGAATCTGATATTTAGTCATAAACCAAAGTATTGCACAAATAAACATTTTTGCCCTGATGATGGCGCTAAATGAAACATCAGAGAAACGCTGGCTGATGGGTAATGTAGCCTTCCGCTATCCAAAACTGACCAAACAACCTTCATTTCTCAGAATCGACGGAGAAACGATTAAAACTCATGGCCATAACATTATCCTATTGTATTGCTGAATTAACAAGGACACTCTCATGTGTTTAGGTGGAGAAATGTTAAGGATATCATTAAGATGGTAATTAGACTGTACTTGTATAGCACCTTTCTAGTCTTCCCACCACTCAAAGTGCTTTACACAACATGTTACTTTCACCCCATTCACACACTGATGGCAGAGGCTGCCATGCAAGGTGCCAACTGCTCATCAGAGAGAAACTAATAACACACACACTCACACTATCTTGCCCAAGGACACTTTCACATGCAAGCTGGGGAAAGCTGGGGATCGAACCACCAATCTTCCAATTAATGGACACACTTTACCTCCTAGCCAGAGTCATCACTGGGGCATTCCATGGACCTAAAATGTACGTTTTGTATTTACAGAACATCTTCAACAAAATTAAACAAACAGCTCAGATATCTACACAACTCAAAGACAATGAATTGTATTTTACACTGATAATAAAAGGAAGGTCCACCAGTTATTTTGTTTTCACAGAAAGAAAACACAGAAAGAGACAGTCACGTGACGTGGAAGGCCAGCAGGATAGAAAAGGCCAAAAACAAAGTAGGCATCTCATAATTTTAGAGCCCTTCGTCCCAGCCCCCTGACACCTCGCCCCCAATCCAGATCAAGGTCCTTCACAGACAGACAGACACATGACAAAGACAGTAAATAAATAAATCTCAGTCATGATGTACATACCTGAGAATAAAGAGCATAGATGGCCACGAGGGTCAAAGGAAGGCCGATGCTGATGATTATGCATGTCACCACATACATGATGGTATCAGGATTTTCAGAATCATAGTCGAAGTTGTAATCATCGGTGATGTTGCTGTAATCATAGTCATCTTCCATCCTTCAGAGTGAAACCTGTTTGAGAGATCAGGTTATTAAAAGGCAGCAGGTTCTTTAATATCTGCCAAACATTGTTCAGTGACATCACTAAGGCTGTGAGGTGCAAGTTCACACAAACACAGTAAAATTATTGGAAACCCACAATCATGTCAGATCAAAAAATACTGCCTTTTCAGTTTCTATTGTCACTTTTTTTTTACATTATCAGTTAATAATGGTTTATAAAATAATACAGTTTCAGATAGTACAAGAAGTTTTGAAGAAGCTGACGTATAGAAATATTTTTACATATTGATTTTAGCATGAAAATGTTCCAGGTACCTTAGTTACATGTAATCCCCATCTCTCTCTCTCTGTCCTCATGTCCTGTCTGTCTCTACTGTCTCCTGTCAATAAAGGCTAAAATGACACCCAAAACACTGACTAACTACATACAACTTAGAAATTATTATGTCGTGTTTAGAACTGACTGAGAAACAATGACTCATGTTCTCACTTCACTAAAACATTATTAACTGAATCTTTACCTGACTGTAACCTGTCTCGGGTTCTATAACTCTGTCCTGCTGGGAGACCTTTCATCAACAATCACAAAACACAAACCTCTTATTCATATCTCAGCTGTCATCATTTCCTGGAAAACGACAAACTTCACTACAAATACTTCTGTGGCTTAATGTTGGGTCATGACAATATAAAAATAATAATAACAACAATAATAGTAATATAATGATAACAACAACTATAAGAAGAAGTTTTTGTCTGCATGTTCTTGATATACGGACATTCCTGAAATGTCTCATCTTCTTTCCTTCTTTATCTAATAATAATTTAAAACATTATACTTTTTAGCATCCTTTTATCTTTTTAGCTATTTTTATATATTTTTTTGTCTTTGTTACACGATCACATACGTGTAATTCTTACAATTCAAGGGAAGATAGTGAAAAAAACCCAAATTAAATAAAACATTATTGGTTTAATCAGAGTATTCTGTACAGCTATGGTCCAAAGCTGTGTTTTTGTTGTGGTCATCTTTAATATACTCTTAATATTTTCAAAAACAAACAAACATATGAGCAGTTAAATATATAGTATAGTATACTATAGTGATATATAGTAAGACATCGTTGAGGATTACAAGTACCTGGGAGTACACATAGACAATAAACTGGACTGGGCTAAGAACACTCACGCTCTGTACAGGAAGGGCCAGAGCCGGCACTATATTCTGATGAGGCAGGGGTCCTTCAACATCTGCCGGACAATGCTGAGGATGTTTTACAAGTCTCTGGTGGCCAGTGCTATCTTGTATGCTGTTGCATGCTGGGGCAGCAGGTTGAGGGTAGCGGACGCTAACAGACTCAATAAACTGATTCGTAAGGCCGGTGACATTGTTGGGGTGGAGCTGGACTCTCTTCTGTGGTGTCAGAGAGGAGGATACTGGCCAAACTACATGCCATCCTGGACAGTGTCTCCCCCCCACTCCATGATGTGCTGGTTAAGCAAAGGAGGACCTTCAGCAGAAGACCCCAGAATGCAGCACAGAGTGCCACAGGAAGTCATTCCTGCCTGCGGCCATCAAACTCTATAACTCCTCCCTCTAAGTGTTAAGCGATATGACCCTAAGTCACGAGTCTGTGTACCTTCAGCGGAAGACTCATCCTCCCAGAATGCACCACAGAGCGCCACAGGAAGTCAGTCGTGCCTGTGGCCATCAAACTCTCTAACCATAAGTCACTAAACTGGACACTGACCATGAACATCTCTGCAATACTGGACATAATTTGAAATATTCGGTGCTTAAACTACTGTGCAATACACCCTGTTTTAAATTTAATTTGTGATACTTATTTATACTTCTAGTACGGCTGTGCAATATCCTACATTCCCATTATATATTGTTAATAAGCTACACGTAACTTGACAGTTCATGCACTATTACTTTATACTGTAATATTAACCTCAACCTCTAAACCCACTTTGTACATTACACTTATTTATTTAAATTTATACTTTTACCCACTTGTACTTACCTGTATTATAGTGTATTATATTTTTGCTTTTTGCTTAGTACTTCCATTCTTGTGTGCACTGACGTGACAGTGAGCTGCTGTTACAAAGAGTTTCCCCTCGGGGATCAATAAAGTATTTCTGATTCTGATATTTCTGATTCTGAAAATCTAATATTGTTTAACATTCAACAAGTGGTTCCTAATATTTCTGTCTTGTAACCCCTTACAATAAAGCAGTGTCCAGATGTGGCTCCATATTTCAAATGAGTTGTTGGCAGTTCCACCAAAAAGAGATTTTCCCACTAAACTTCTCACATGATTTCATTTGAATAACTGTCTGAGGCCCACAGAGGTAAAATTTTCCAATATTTCTCAAAAAATGCAAAGATCAGAGATACTTTTCTGTATCAAGTTCATACAAATGTATGTAGAATTTTTTATCTTTGATCAGGATTTATCCTTTACTCCCGCATGAAACTAACTTCAAGGATTATTGCAATTCCTTAGTATCAGGCTGCCCAAATAAGTCCCTTAAGACTCTCCAGTTGGTCCAAAATGCTGCAGCACGTGTACTGACAAGAACTATGAAAAGAGATTATATTTCCCATATAATATTAGCTTCTCTGCACTGGCTCGCTGTAAAATCAGAATCAGAATCAGCTTAATTGGCCAGGTATGTGTACACATACAAGGAATGTGACTCCGGTTTTCCATGTGCTAAATGTCCATAGACAGCTGTACGACAGTTAGTGCAATGATGCAGAGTACAAATGATGCTGTGATAAATATGATTATTGTAACAGGTAGCTTATGTACATGAGGTAGTTGGATATACGCAGTATATTTCTGGTTTGTGCAGCGTGCGTAGATTTTAAAGTATTAATATTTACCTAAACCATGGGAGAAATTTACAAATTGCAAAATGTGCAAAATCACAAATTCAAAATCCTTCTCCTCACCTAAAAAGCTCTTAATGGTCAGGCACCATCATATCTTAAAGAGCTCATAGTACTTTATTACCCCACACTGCGCTTTATTACTAGAACACTGCGCTCAGAGAAGGCAGGGTTATGCATTCTGAGAGAGTCGCGGAGTCTGGATCTCTGATTGCGGCGACCTGCTGGAATAGTGCTGCTGTGTGGGGAGGTGGTGTGGCTCGGGTCCTGCTCAGTGGGCATCACCTGGAGCTGCTCAGTTGTCCTTCTGGATTCATCCTTGTCACTTATGTTTTACTTATTGTATATACTATGATCTTTTGTTGCGAATCTATTCTGTACACGCGACATCTAATGTATGTCTGTCCATCCTGGGAGAGGGAGAACCCTCCTCTGTTGCTCTTCCTGAGGCTTCTTCCTTTCTTTTTCCCCATTAAAAGGTTTTTTTGGGTAGTTTTTTCTTATTCGAATCGGGGGTTAAAGGACAGAGGGTATCGTATGTTACAGATTGTAGAGCCCTTTGAGGCAAATTGTGATTTGTGATTTTGGGCTATATGAATAAAACTGAATTTGATTGAGGAACATTAATTATAAGTAGGAAAAAGCAAACTATTAAAATGTTGAATGAGAGAACAATAACAGAAATAAGCCGGAAAGAGAATCTTAACATGTCTTTGGGTTTTTTTTTTTCTGTTATTGCCCAAAGACATGTTAAGATTCTCTTTCCGGCCTAAATATCTAATACCTGGTTTGCTTTTGTGATTATATGGTAATTTGGTCAATTTTTAGTTTTAGTATCCAACACTTAACATAACGCCTCGTTTAATCTACTGTCTGGTGTCCACCACATTAGCTATAGAAGAAGGTGCTTTGCTTGTGTCCCTTCTTTTAATTTCTCTGCCTCTCTCCCACCATTTTCTCCCATTTTTCTCTGTTCAATGCCTACATGAACCCACCTGTCTACATGCTATCATCAATTTGATTGTTCCATCTATAAAATGTCAGAACATTTAGAAAAATGTCCATCACAGTTTCCAAGAGTCCAAGGTAACACCAAATTGCTTGCTTTTTCTGACCAACAGTTCAAAGTACAAAGATATTAAGTCTATTGATACTCAATTTAATGTCTAAATTCCTTAATACGTCACTAGCTGGAACCAAACAATTATTTGTATTTTTTCTTGAAAAACAAAGATCAATCATCAATTATCAAACATCAAAATTCAAGGTTTACTACAAACTTCATCTAAACACTGAGATGGAAATGAAAGCTCTACGAAAAGCAAGTAAGGGGACCTTCAATGTTTTTGTCAAACTACTCTTTCCAAGATCATCAATGAACTTTAAGGCTCATCAAAATTGGTGTTGATTAATTTTCTCTGGATTGCCTAATTGAATTGACTAATTGTTTCAGCAGTAGTGTAGAACAGAAATGACTAGTGGATTAATCAATTAGTCAATCGACAGTGAATTAATCATCATTTTGATAATCAATTAATCATGTTAGGTAATTTTAAGCCAAAATGGCAAAACTCTCTTGGCTTCTCACATGTGAATATTTGCTGCTCTTCTTCCATGACTGTAAATTGAATTTGGGTTTTGGACTGTTTGTTGGACAAAACAAACAATTTGATGATGTCATCTTGAGTTTGGGGAAATTGTGATTGCATCTTTACTATTTTCTGACATTTAATGGACAAACAGATTCATTGAGAAAATAAGCAGTTTGATCAATAATAAAATGAATAGTTGCACCTCTTGAGTGGACAAAATCCACTGGTATGAGAAGAATATAAAAGACACCTTTTTCACGTGCACGCATGTGCTCCCACCCCCACCACCAGCAGCCCATGTATGGTTTAGGTGAAGTTGTTAATTTGTTGTGTGTATTTCTCATTGTTTTTGTGTGTCACTCAGTGAATGTTGATAATTGTGACAGTAGTAAAGGGTGAAAAAATGCTGTTTCTTGGGTTTTGAAACATATCCCGATATGTTAATGACAGATTGTGATATATTCATAAATAAAAGTGGTATTTTCCACAAAGTCAGATGCTGGATGTAAAACGAGATTGTCTTATTCTCTCTATATTTTGAGCTCATATCTGTGGCGGTCTGTGTTGGGAACTGGGACATCTAATGTTAAAGGACACTATAACATGTTGACCCTCTGTATATTTGCTTTTTTCAACCTTATTTTCACCAATAAGATAGCCCTGAGATTAGAACTTATTACTCGTGTGTGTGTTGTAAAACAGGGAGGGTTGGTATTGACAGTTCCAAAGAGAAAACAAGGGTGTAGATCATGAAGTCTCAAAATGTTAGTGAGTGGTTGAGGCATCCCCATAAGATTATCTAAGTAAATAAAATAAAAGAATCTGGAAGATCTTGCTTACAATTCATGTATTTAAACATAAATAAGCATGTTTTAAAACATTTACCTTATCTAGCAGTGATTATTTTCTTTAAAAAAGAGGTGCAGGTGGATCTTTCTCAAAAACCTTTTCTGAACCACAAGTAAGGGAGGGAAATATGGGAAATGAGAAGAATGATGGACCAAAGAACAAACTTTTCAATATACATGAATCATCATCATGGACCTCTTGCATACATGCTTAATATGTTTTTTTTCCCAATTTAATTTTTCATCTGCAATAAATCTTAAGAATGGTATATGGTACTTGGAGAAACCCTTTATCATTTATATTTATTTCAGAGTAATTTTTTATGGAGGACTAAAAGTGCCAAAATGAAAAACATAAATACACATTTAATTGATTACTTAAATGTGTCATTAAATACATAAAATACCAATTTTACGATTTACATTTACATTTCATGATATACATTTACATTTCATGGTCCTGTGTTGCAGTGCTTCATGAATTGTCAAACTGTCAAACTCACCCATCAAAGTCAGTGGGTGTGGCTAACGCTAATCTAGTCTGATCCATTGCTTTGGTCTGAAGTCTCTTTCCTTTCGGCCTTTCCCTTTCAGGGTTCGCCACAGCGAATCATGTGCCTCCATCTAACCCTGTCCTCTGCATCCTCTTCACTCACACCAATTAACTTCATGTCCTCTCTCACTACATCCATAAATCTCCTCTTTGGTCTTCCTCTAGACCTCCTGCCTGGCAGCTCCAACCTCAGCATCCTTCTACCAATATATTCACAGTCTCTCCTCTAAACATGTCCATACCACCTCAATCTGGCTTTTCTGGCTTTATCTCCAAAACATCTAACATGAGCTGTCCCTCTGATGTACTCGTTCCTGATCCTGTCCATCCTCGTCAATAACAGCAACACTTGCCTGGCAGCCTCACCGGGAAGTGCCACTACTAGCTGACGCTGAAGCGGCAGGGTTCTGCTGCGACTGAGCCAACAGAGCTGGAGGAGTTTTGCTCAAACTATTAAATTAGCTGCTTCTCGCAGCAGCTCTGGGCAACTTTTAGCCATTTTGTCCTGGCGTTCTCAACGTTAGGGGTTACCAGGGCCGACTTGGCGGTAAAGTTTAGTTTAATAGTTATCTAAACCAACGTTAGAGGCGAAGAGCGCCACCCAGTGTTTTGGAATTAGCTATGCATCAATCCATTATCTGGAATTGATTTGTCTGGACTTGATGCGCAGGGTAACCAATCAGGCGTTAGGATCTGCCTACCAACTTTGATTGGCGATTTTGACAGTTTGACAATTCATGAACCACTGCAACACAAGACCATGAAATGTAAATGTAAATAGTGAAATGTAAATGTAAATCGCGAAATGGAAATGGAAATGTTGAAATAATTGGTATTTTAATTATTTAATGACACATTTAAGTAATTATTTAATGGTGTATTTAGTTATTTCATTCTGGCACTTTTAGTCCTCCATAATTTTGGAGTAGGAGTGTGATTTTGTTACTAAAGATCGATTTACATGGGTCAGCAGGTATAGAGCACAGGGACGTCTCCCCTTTGTGAGTGTATATGGTATGTGTGTTTCCCCTTTGTCTTTGTCAGATTGTCCATTGTACCTGTGTAAAGCAACTTCATTGTGCTAGTGTTCAGCTTCCCTTTCCCAGTTTCCATGCTTTTTGGATTCATACTCTGTTTCTTGTGACCTCATTTTGGATTTTGCCTGCTCTCTGTTTGGACTTGTTTGCCTGTTCTGGACTGCTTGCCTGGTTTTGAGCTCTGCCTGTTACCTGAGTAAGCTATTTCCTTTATTAAACTTGTTGATCCTGCTCTGCCTGCTGTCTGCATTTGGGTCCTCTCCCTATTTCCCCACTTGTCATTACGCAACAGAATGATCTGACCATAAAATGGAGCCAGCAGACCTTTGTTCCCTTTCAGAGGAGCTTAAGGAAGTGAATGCATTATGAAAGCACTACACTTAGCTATAGCACACTCCACGGATTTTTGCCACCGACTTTTTGTGTATTCCTTTAATGGAGAAAGCAATTTTGTTTAAACTATTGGTCAAGCCGGCTATGGTCACCAACTTAAAAGCGATTTCCGGCCTCAAACGAGACCTCCAGCCTGATTCCCAGCCAGCCAGCCTTTAGTCCTCAAGCCTCCAGAGTATGTCCCTGTTGGCTAGCATCTTGGCTAGTCTCCAGCCTGCACCCAGCAGCCACCATTTCCTGTCTCGGTTTGCCACTGCTGCAGCTATCCCCTGAACTATCTGTGCTGAACTCTTCATCAGGCCAGAATGGCCTCCTGAATTCTCTGTGCTTCCGCCCTCTGCAACCCGGCATCCGCTCTGGCCTCCCGAGGTCTCCTGTCTTCATCGCTGCCGGCATCCCATCTGGCCTCGAGATGGTTTCTGTTCCTGTCCTGTCCTGATCACCTCCAAACCTTTCAAACATGGATGCTGCTGCATTGGACCTGGATTGGCATCCAGGGCACTGCCCTTAAGTGGTTTGCCTCCTACCTAACCAACAGGACTTTCTCTGTTAAGATTATCAGCCTCTCCCTATCTGCTGCTTCTATCACTTGTGGAGTACCTCAAGGTTCCATTTTAGGGCCTATTTTATTTGCTCTGTACATGCTCCCTTTAGGCTCCAATCTTCTGCATGCACAATGTCTCCTTTCACTGCTGATGACACGCAAATATACCTTCCATTGAATCCAGGGGATTCCAACTCCACCACATCCATCTTTAACTGCCCCCAGAATGTGAAATGCTGGATGGCAAAAAAACTGCCTCGAGAACAAGACAGAACTGATTGTTTTTGGTCCCCACCTACACCACAGGGAGTATAGCTAGCCACTTAGGGCCATTGAGATCAAACCTTCACGCACATGTCAGGAATCTTGGCATCATTTTTGACTCTGCACTGAAATTTCACAAACAGATCAACTCTGTGGTGAAAGGTTGCTACTTTCAGCTAAGCAACATCGCCAAACTTAGGTCAATCCTTTCTCTCTCAACAATATGAAGACTGTTACCAGAGCATTTAAAATCCTCAAGGCTTGACTACTGCAAATCAATTTTATTTATATAGCCCAATATCACAACTCAGAATTTGCCTCAAAGGGCTTTACAATCTGTACAATGTACGACACCCTCTGTCCTTAAAACCTCGATTCGAATAAGGAAAACTAAACAGGGGGGAATAAAATGAGACCTCAGGAAGAGCAACAGGGGAGGGATCCCTTTCCCAGGATGGACAGACATGTAATAGATGTGTACAGAATAGATTCACAACAGAAGATCATAGTATTTACAATTATAATGAAAAAATGTAGGTTGCAAAACATAAGTGTAGAGGACTGATCCAGAAGTAACAGAACATACAGTTATGATGAAATTGTAGTATATATAATTATGATGAAACGTGTAGAATTTAAAATATGTGATCTGCCACGGAAACCAGGGACACAAGTCGGCAGCACAACTTTCGAGCAAAATGAGAAAGAAGCGGGTTTTTTTAAATCAGTGATTTTTTTTTTTGCAGAAGCTGTTAGTTGAGATCATGAAGAAGCCTCTCTGTGTTTGAGATAGCAGTATTGGTGGATTTAAAAGCATACATTTTAACTTTGCAATCGGCTTGTTTTTCAGACATTCTAGCAGGGGTGTGTCATTGTCTGTGTGTATTTCCATACTGGATAAGCTGGCTTTTATTTCCCTGTTATTGCCCCGCCCTCCAAGGGAAGCATGGCTACTTATTATGCAGCGCTCTGGCCGGCTCTAGCTGATATCAAAATTCAATGAAGATGGACGCTGCAAAGATTATCCCAGTCGAGCTGAACCGTGGCCGTTACACCGAAAATGTTTTGAAGTACTTCTTCGACAAGCCGGATGCTTACGAACAAGTGCTCACTGGCAGGACCTGCGATTAATTGGACATTTAGAGGCAAAAAGACGCACAGTTCAAACTTCTCAGATGATTACATCCACAAAGAAGACCCCGACAAAGAGAAAGTGTGCCCGAACAACTTGTTTCATTGGAGGCATCGAGATCTGCAAGAATACTTTTCTGTTTCTTATAGGGTGAGTTTCCATAAACATCAAAGTTTATCGTTTTGTGTCCCATTACTATAATGGGCTTTTAGATGGTAATGTTAGCATCTGCTATTAATTTGAATAATGCTTCAGTTGCTTGAATTGACTGGTGTGAATGACTTAGCCCACGTAAACCTGCCTGTTAGCATTCTTGAATTGAATGTGATGCTAATAATCCTTTATTATTTATAGTATGTGGCTCGAATTTTCCCGTTGCGTCTGTCGTTGCTATGCAACCATGCAGCTTTACAGGGGGGAGCTTTACAGGGTGTATGGTTTATCTAAATGAGATGTAAATGAGCCCTATTGTCACTCCAAGCAGGTGATAACAGGTAAGAACTGCACAATCTTTAGAGGCCGTTTTCTCCCTTTTGAGCTTTTTTGAGTGCCTGCATTCAAATGGCCACAACATCTCCAAATATTATCAGATTTCCATGTGTTTACATCTTTGGAAAGCTTGGCGACTACACTTTCAGAATCTGTGAATGACTCGAAATGCCCCAGAACCGACTTGTGTCCCTACTTTCCGTGACTGGTCACATAAAAGGGAAGAGGATGGATCCAGAAGGACAACTGAGCAGCTCCAGGTGATGCCCACAGAGCTGGACCCGAGCCACCCCCCTACCCCCTCCATAGACACAGCAGCACTGCCCCAGCATGTCGCCGCAATAACAGATCAAGACTCCGCAACTCTGGGGGCAGAAATACCTGCTGAAAGTGACAATAAGAGAGAAGAAAGTACAATTCACTGTACCTGAGTGTTGGCCAGTCCTCTTTGTATCGCCTGCAGCTGGTGCAGAATGCTGCAGCGAGACTTCTAACTGGTACCAGAAAAAGAAACAACATTATACCGGTACGAGGATCTCTCCACTGGCTACCGGTCACATACAAGATTGATTTTAAGGTTATTTTATTTGTTTTTAAAGCCATGCATGGGCTGGCATCCCTGTACATTTCAGAATTCTCTTTCCATACTTCACCTCTAGGCCTTTTAGATCTTCACAACAATTGTTATAAAACTGTTCCACGATCGAGGCTAGTGGGTAAGGGAGCTTGTGCCTTTGCGGTGGAAGCTCTAAAGCTTTGGAATAGCCTTCCGCTCACAATCAAATGTTCACCCTCCATTAAATTTTTTTAATTTAATTTTATTTGTTAAGTGAGTTGAGATCCTGGTACCTCTGTTTTATTTAATCTGGGGGAAAGGGTGCAATGTAGAGTAAGATTATTTCTAAAATCCTGATGGGAATGGAAGAACACACAAGTTATTTAAAAATTATAAGCTGCCTGCTAAATAAAAATGAAAATAATCAAGATTAATCATTAAAAATGTTAGTAAGAATGTTTTAACTAGATGAATGTGTTTTGCTAGAGCTGAGGGTGCTGAAAGTCTGACAAACTGAAGCACAGTCAAAGGAATGTAGCACTGATGCATTGTGAATGTTATGACTTAGAATGGGGGAAATGCCCTTCATGGTTCCTCCCGATGCCCAAATTAGAAGACAGTGGGGGCTAGTAGGACTCAATGCTGGTGCTCAGGCTACGGGCCTGAAATGGTTGTATGTGCTATTAAATGTCAAAAGTGTGTGTAAAATGAGTGTGTCACATAGAATGATATAAATTTGGGAGACAGAGAGAGAAACGGGGTTAGTTCCTTGTGCCTTTTTATCTGAAGAGTTATAAGAAGGAGATCGTAAGCAGTAACATCTACAAACAGGGATTTTTAAGACTTTGCCGCTGTAAGAGGACCTGAGCAGGCAAAGGATGAACTATTTACTCTAAAGACAGAGAATCACAAATTCAGACTGACATTCCTTTTTATTTATGAACGCATTTTGATATTGCTTTGGATTCTAATTTTGCTATTTACTATCATTATTGTACCATTTTCACTTTCACTGCAAGTGCTTGTGTGCCTTTTTGCTAATGCTCGCTATTGTTGTGTTGCACCTATGACTTTTATTTGTACGGCACTTTTGTCAATTCTGGTTGTTTTTAAATGTGCTTTATAAATAAATATGATTAGATTATTCATTTCTTACTTTTGTTACGCAAAATTGTCCATTTGTGTTGACAAGTTTTACAATGACTTTTTGAACTATAGTATTTCTGCTGTGTATAGTAAATATTAATTTTTACATTACTACTGTTAAGGTGTGATAAACACAAAACAGGTACGCTAAAAGAAAATTCTTAACATAATGGTCTATGTGTATCTTTTTATTGTGAAAACTGCCTCAACATGACAGATCAA
Source organism: Coreoperca whiteheadi (assembly GCA_011952105.1). NCBI lineage: Eukaryota > Metazoa > Chordata > Actinopteri > Centrarchiformes > Sinipercidae > Coreoperca > Coreoperca whiteheadi. The sequence continues at coordinate 57,668 of WNGW01000073.1, forward strand.
TAAAGGATATAAAGAATGCAATCATGGCTGTAACAGCTCACCGTCTACATGGCTATACAACTAAATAAAAGTTACTGTCTAGTTTTTAATCTAAAACCTGTAAACAATGGGTTCTTCTCTTTTGCTGCTTGTTTTCACCAACACTGATACATTTTTTAAAACTTTCTATACTTTTTGTGTCTAAACATGGAACATGGAGAGGTTTTAGAACCTACGGTGGTTTGACAACCTTTTATCAACAGTAAGAACACACAAACTGCTTTTACCAAGACAACATTTCTAACTATAAACTGTTCCTATTCAAAAGCTTCACTCGCTGCTGCATGCAGTATGCATATGGGAACGACTTTGCGTGACCGGCTGTGAAAAGTGTGTTTAAAAACGTCACTGAAATTGTCATACACCTGCTTGCTCCGCCTTCCTTCCCGCACGTAACGTCTCCACCTCCGCCACCTTGGGTGTTTCGGGGGGGGGCAGCGGTCTCCGGCATGTTGTATGTCCCATGTCTAATCCTGCTATTTCCGCAGGACGCGGGTTATATAATATCCCCTCAACAGGAAGTGTTGAATCTATTACCACTAAGAAGACAGTGAATCTGGCAGCGTGGACACTTCTGCCAGGTGTCTCTGCATGGGTGTTATGCATGGGAAAAAAATGGGTCCGGTGTATTCATTGTTCTCCGTGTTTCAACGGCGTGGTCTCCACTTCCGTGGATTTGAAGTTGGCACGTGTTCTGTCACTAGAGCTACAAACTCTTCTGAGTAAAGGGGCCATAGATTTCCCCTTCCAGAAGGAGAATTGGGCTTTCACAGGAGATGCTTCCTGGTTCCCCGGAAGGACGGGGGCCTACGTCCGGTCTTAGATATTTGGGGCTTGAACCTTTCGGTCACAGCACTCAAGCTCAAAGATGTTTACTGTCAGATGGTCGTGTCGCAAACCAACATTGTGATTGGTTCATCACGTTTGATCTGCAGGACGCATATTTTTCATCACATCACCCCTCACATGTACAAAATGCATAGATGCAGTGCTGGCTCCATCGCGACTCCAGGGCCTCCGCATTTTGAGTTGCATACACGACTGGCTAATGTAGCAGTCAGTAGGGATGCCATGGTGGGTATCCCCCGCGGGGAAGGGCACGTATATCTGCTTACTCCGTCCAGTGACCCTCATAAACCTCTCTCTACCTCTGCCACCTTTGGTGTTTCGGGGGGGGCAGCGGTTCACATATTGAATGCCCTGTGTGTAAATCCTGCCATTTTCCAGGACACGGGGTATTTAACATTCCCCCAACAGAAGGCGTTAATCAATTGCCTGGAGTTGATGGCTGTATTTCTGGCCCTAAAATACTTTCTCCCCCAGTTGAGTGGTTGTCATGTACAAAGTCCGAGGAGGACAGTACAGCGACGGTCTCCTATTGGGAGCAGACTTGTTGTTCAGAAAGACTTTATAGATGGGGGAGTGCAACTCCACCCAGAGATTCAGTCAAATATGGACCTGATTGTACAGAGTACTTCTCCCTCAGTTCCCCAGCTCTGCTAGGTGTGGATGCGATGGCCCTTACAAGATGCGCCTGTATGCCTTCCCTCCAGTCGCTCTGCTTCCCAGAGGTTCTAGCCAAGGTTCGCCAACACGGAGCCGACCTCTTATTGATAGCGCCTCGTTGGCTGAACAGACTACGGTTTTCAGAGGTAGCGTATCTCCTCAAAGGCTTGCACCAGGGAGGTCTGTGCTCGCGCAATCTCCAGGATAGTGAGACAGATTTTCTCTTGGCCTAGGACAAGCTCTGGTCACTCGGGCCAGTGTACATTCCGGGGCAACTGAATGTGTGAGCAGGCTTGCTATCCAGACAGACATTCAAGATGGGCGAGTGGAACTCCACCCAGAGATTGTCAGTCAATATGGATCAGTTTTCACTGAACGGAAGTGGACCTCTTCGCCTCTTGTCAGATAGCACAATGTCTCCTCTACTTCTCCCTCAGTTCCCCAGCTCTGCTGGGTCTGGATGAGATGGCTCATACATGGCCCGAGATGCGCCTGTATGCATTCCCTCCAGTCACTCTGCTCCCCGGAGGTTCTAGCCGGGGTTCACCAACAAGGGTCCGACACCTTTAATGGCGCATTGTTGGCCGAACGGAATATGGTTTTCGGATTTAGTGTGTCCCCCCAAAGGCTCGCCGTGAGCGATTCCAGCGAGGAGGGACCTTCTGTCTCAGGCGTAGGTCACGATGTTCCATCCTGAGCCTGACCTGTGGAACTTTCATGTTGGCCCCTATGAGCACTAGCTGAGAAGCCCTGGGCTGTCGCCTGCAGTTATCGAAACCATTTTAAGTGCTAGGGTGTGCAGTAAGTGGAGTGTCTTTGTCAGATGGTTCAAGACACATCAGGTGGATCCAGTCGACTGCCAGATTATGTCAGTTATGGATTTACTGCAGAAAGAGTTACTCATGGGCGCTTGCCCCTCCACTCTCAGGGTTTATGTGGCCACTCTTTCGGCTTGCCACGCCCCGGTGGATGGGGCGCCACTGGGTAGGCATCCTTTGCTGGCCCGCTTTGTTTGAAGGGCCAGGCGGTTGAGGCCTCCCGTCAGAACCAGGACTTCTTCATGGGACTTAGCCTTAGTTCTGGAGGGTCTGGTTGAGACCCCATTTGAACCTCTAGAGTCAGCGTCGGACAAGCTTCTGACTCTTAAGATGGTTTTCCTAATGACAATAACTTCTCTGAGGAGAATCGGGGACATGCAGGCTCTGTCGGTTGTCATCACCCTGCTTAGACTTTGTCCCAGGTTGGGTGAAAGTTACATCCTCATCCTGACTATCTGCCTAAGGTTCCTTTTTCGACTGCACATCCTGTCATTCTGGAACCTTCTGCCCTCTACCGTTTGTTACGCCGGGGCAGGAGAGATTTCATAGACTGTGCACTGCACTAGCCAGTGCACTAGCCAGTGGCGTAGGTCGGAGCGGCTGTTTGTTTTTCATGGGTGCCGTAACAGCGGTTCTGCCGCCACCAAGCAAAGCATGTCACACTGGGTAAGGGATGCTATTGCTCTTGCCTACGAGGCGCGCGGTCAGGCTTCGCCGAGAGGCTTAAGAGCTCACTCCACTAGGGGGGTCGCTTCCTCTACTGCTGTAGCTAGGGGAGCCCCCTTACAGAGTGTCTGTGATGAAGCGGGCTGGTCCTCGCCACACACATTCATAAGTTTTAATAGTTTGGATGCTTCTTGACTCCGGGCTCCTGTGTCCTTGAGTTGGCATCTTAAGCTACTGTCTGAGGCCTCTTGCGCTTTGTGCACACCTACACATCGTAGGGGGTCCGGACACCATCGGCATGGCGGCGTGGGTATTCCATTCCCATATGCATACTGCATGCAGCATCGAGTGAAGCTTTTGAAAGGGAACTCTCGGGGTTACGTGATTGTAACCCTGTTCCCTGATAAAGGGGAAAGAGATGCTGCACTGCAGTGCCGTGCCGATGCTGCCCCAGGACCGGTCTTCAAAAAAAAGGGACCTGAAGGCTGGCAGCTGGAGCTCATCTACTTATAGCCCCGGGCTTCAGGTGCGCCAGTGACGTCACCTGCCGAGGCTATAGTTTCGCTTGAGTCAATTTCATTGATGTTTTTAAACATACTTTTCACAGCCGGTCACGCAAAGACGTTCCCATATGCATACTGCATGCAGCATCTCGTTCCCCTTTATCAGGGAACAGGGTTACAATCAAGTAACCCCGAGAGTTTCCAATGCTTTCGGTACAACAATTACAACTAGTCTGCCAGACCTTTTTACTACCTTCATGTTCTACAGCTTATTTTTTAAGTAAAGTATCTCTGGTTTTAGTTTTTCTCCATTTACCTTTTGAAAACATTTCTGAATGAACTCCAAAGTATAATTCATGGTTTTTGTTTTGGATATTCAGCCTGGAGCACATAGCTTGCAGCATGCCCTACACATACAAATACATGAGTGTAACAGGGCAACCAGCAGATGACAGATGCATTTCAAGAGATGTTTAATGGAAAAATCATAGCACAAAACAAAATAAACTCTGCAGGGCTACAACTCTGACAGTGTTATTCCGGCAGTGAAGCAGCTTAGTGTCCTAAGGCGGTGAAGTAAATAAACTTTTGTTATTCCAAAACGTAAAATCTGCCATTAACATGGACTTATTACCTGTATATGTAAACTGTATGTATATCATCAATTAAGCTGCATTTTAAAGCTATGATTAATATACGGTCAATATTAACTTAGTGTTTTTTTATAAATTAGTTACTTTACACTTACAATGGAAAAAGTAAAAAATTATGGATTACTTATTAAAGGTTTAAACATGGTTTTTAATGCAATAAAATTCATTAAAGTCATTTTTTCTATGTTAACAAGATATAAGTCTTATGTGTCACAGAACAAGATTCTTAGAGTATCACATTCAAGTTACTGTTTAATGTTTGCTTCAATTGTGTTGATTTGTATTTAATACATTTAAACTATAAATATTGAAGTATTTAAACACTTTTTGTTTTTTTCACCACCAAAAAGAAACATTCAGTACTGTGATGCAAAATCACTTATTTCAATTTCACATTTAGCTTTTTGAGGTTTTATTTTTATTTAAGTGGATCTTTTGTCTGCATGAACGGTATTGGCACTAAAAAACAACATTGGCTAATTAAAAAAGCAGTGCTGTACATGTAGATACATGGTGACATGAACGCGGAGGTGTCACCCAGACAGAGAGCTGCCCTTTTTATGAATAATAACTTTACACTGTCTTAGCTGAGACTCTTAAGTTAAATCTAATTTCCCTGGGACTGAGAAAAGGAATCCAGGCGTGGGGTCGCTGGCTGGTCACCACCGTGTATTCGGTCGATTAAACCAATGGTAAGCCACTTAGCTAGCACAGACACACAATTTTAAGGGTATGGGACCTTATTGAAGCAGCAAGCCCGAACTGAAAGGCAAGGAACCCTTCTGAGTGCAGTCAGCTCTGGAGCTCGACCTTCTATGGGCTTCCGTTTCCCCCAATTACCTAAACTTTAGACGGGCAAATAACCGAACGGTTGAGATTTCCCTTTTGTCCCTTCTAGATATGCCAGAGATTGACTTCGCTGTCAGGGACAACCTGATAGTTGGTCACCCTATCTGAAAACTTCAGCCTTGTTCCTAACAGCACCTAAAGGAATACCTGAAGGTCCCTCGCATCTATTGTAAGGAAACTAGACTTAATTTGGATTAACCTCTAGCCACCATGTGGAGGGGGCTTACCTGAAAGCGGTGAGGAGGACCAAGCCTGGTCTGCTGGTGATGAAAAACCAAAAAAGAATATTTTCTTTCAGCAAGGCTCGATGCGCTTTTATTTAACCAATAGTTAACAACAGCGTCCTATAACTGAAGTCAAATAAAAAACAATGTAAATTAAAAACTTCAAGATAACAAACAAAGGAGTAAAGATTTAAAAGGATAATGTACGGCCAACGTCCTAAATGGCAATTCAAATTCAACTCAAGCCAGACACCACAAAAGAGAACAAAAAGCCACCTCTTCAAATGTGCTTCGCCTTATATACACTGTAACATCCAGCGCACGAAACCTTTTGGCAATTGTTCTCGAACGTTACTCTCCCCTACACACTTCCCCCTTTCTCTTTCGTTTTCTGTGTAAAGCACCTTTACAAAGCTGCAAAAAGGTTCACTAAATAAGTAATTAAACTGCTGGGTACAATGAAAATAACAAGCATAACTGTAAATGATAATCAATAAATAATAAGCCTGACCGTAAAAAGGAATGCTTACTGAGAACATAATAAAAATATTGAGAATAATGTAAAAAGGATTTACAAAAAAATGTAGAGTATAATGTATGAGTGATGATTACATATAAAAAGGATGATTACCTTTGGTACATCAATACACAGCATGCATGCATACGAGTATGTTTATAAATGAATGAGTGAAGATAAATATATGCATATAAAAGAAAATTAGCATGAAACAAGTATTCAACGTACATAACATAACTAAAATTATAACTCTTGGCTTAATTATAGCATGATCTGCACCTCTGTGACCTCTTTGTACAGGATGTTGTGGTTTTAGTAAGTTCGCTGAGACGTGTCCTGCTATCAGAGAGCTGCAAACTGGTAGAAACTGGTTTCTTCATCTTAGGCAGAAACAAAAACACTCATTTACTTTTTTTCATAGCCAAGAGTATATGGAAAACAAAATAAAGCTTGATAATGATAACTTGAGTATTTAAGGATAGAATAACACAACAATAATTATTATACAAATGATACTATAATGAAATGGGTAATTTAAAGGGCATAACCCTTCAATTCCAGCTTTATTCAATGATCAGAATAACATTCAATCCTTTACTTGGCAACATTGAGAGATTATTTTCCCCATACTCCATATTGTGGTTATCAGGTGAGTGGTTGAGTGAGTTACCAGTTGAAATTCCGTAAGTAGGGTTTTAATTAAAAAACCTTTGAATGACTGGGAGTCATTGTAAAAGCCCTGAGAATTCTAGACTCTATCAGGCAGGTAGGACAGAGTGTCCAAGAATAGGACTAGAGAGAGTAAGGTAAAAAAAAAATAATAATCCGACGTCGTAAAGTAGAGAGTCTGTGTGTGAGTGAGTGGAGATAAGAATACCACTAGGTATTCTCTCTCATACCAAAACAGCCCCTCCTTGAACCGCCACCTTATTGTGGTGGAGGGGTTTGCA
>WNGW01000074.1:3602-12695 GCA_011952105.1 Coreoperca whiteheadi
ATGATGTTATCATCTACTCATTCACTAATGTTAATTTATTAAAGTTAAATTACAAAAAATAATTAATCAGTTAAATCATTTATTTTACAAATCCTGTTTATCTACAAAACAGTTAAAGGGGATTATGTAACACACAGTTTGCTCAAAATTTCATCATCAGTATGTCATTATTAAAATGGTTATTAATGCAGCCATTCAACTTATATAAAACTGAAATAAGGTGAAGTTTTACAATCACTACAGCTAATAATGAGTATTATTGTATAATTATAATAATTTTTAATGTGCATCATGTTCATCTTTTGCTTCACATGAAAGTCATCAAAGTTACTGAAAAGTTAAAGTTACAGCTGCGCCTCCTGCTGGTCTCCATGTTTCCCTCAGTGCACGTCAGTGTGTAACACTATATAAAGATGGACGACGTGTCTCCACCTCCTCCCACTGTTCAAAAGTGAAGCCACAATATCTCGGACACGGGAGCTGCCATCTTGCGCTGGTGACGTCATTTGGAGTCTGCGCAGCAGTGATCGGCGGTGGAGCCGCGGTGTCGAGGTCCCGCCCACATAGACCCCCTTAGCTGTCAATCATGACGTGAAACCCCCTTTTTATGGCATCAGAAAAACGAACACGTGAACAAACATCAGCGTGATAACAATGACCTGAACTGACGGAAACCATCTTTGGGGGAAATGTATTTCACGTGTAATTTGCGTTTTTAGTTTGGCTCATGTCACATCTGCTATCATGGAGGGGGCAAAGCTTATGACCTGTACTGCAGCCAGCCACCAGGGGGCGACCCAGATGTTTTGGCTTCACTTTTGGGGAGCTGTCAGGTCGGCCATCTTTATACACGGTGTGGTGTTAATGTGTTGTGTGTCTCAGTGTGTATATGTGTGTGTGTTCCACACGTCTCCATTCAGGGCATTGGCGGCTCCCTGCAGTGTCCAGGTGAAAAAGGCGAGCTGACGTCTGAAGCGTTTCTCGTCGAAGCGCTCGGGGTCCGAGGTCAGCAGGGCCAGGTGCTCAGTGAGCGCGCTCAGAGTGTGTTCGCCGCGGCCGTGGATCACATGACGGAACGGCGACTCCACCACCGACACGTACTGAGACAGGAAGTAGTATTCCACCTGGAGGACAGACACATTTTATTCTTCCGTTAAACTCTGTAGACCCGACGTTTTCCAGCTGTGAGATGCCTCCCCAGAGGGGAGAGAGCTGAAGGGGGGAGGAAATTGAAAAAGCACATGAGTCAGAAACCGCCCTCCTCCTTCTCAGAGTCATAACTCAGACCTGAACTCTCAGACATGAGACACATGTTGGATCCTTCAGTGCGACTCACACGTCCTGAGGACATCAGTGTCTCTGAGGTCCGTAAGAACAGACCTCCGTACATCAGCTTAGAACCCAGAGAGAACCGACGCGGCAGAACCTGCCTGAGAACCTTCCTGTTTCTAAGTTCCCTTCAGTGTCCCAGTGATCCAGAGACAGCTGTCTGTCTGTCCACGGGTCCACTGCAGACAGGAGCTGCTGACTGCTCGTTCAGCTGCTGCTGGGACACTTTCACTACATGGTCACAAAGACAGGCTGAACAAACTGTACTTCCTGTTTACATCCCTCAAAGCGTGATGGGAACTGTATTTCCAAAACATAGGCCATGATAAGAGAGTCACATAAACGTTGTAGAAGCGAGCAGCATCAGCAGCAGCGTTTGCAGTGTTTCTTACCCTCATGATGCGAGTGTTGTAGAAGCGAGCGGTCGTCGGGTCGTGCAGGTCGCTGTAGTCGATGGCTCTCTGCAGCGTCTCGGCCGCCCGGCTGTAATCTCCTCTGGCACTGAAAACCCACTGAGGAGAAAGACCTCTAGACTGTAGACCGAAACAGGAAAATCTTTGAGCTCTTACAAATTCTGTCATTGTCTTGTTGAATTGAAGAAAATATTCCTAAAATATTCAAGAGTATCGTGAATAGGATGTCACTTTACAACATATTCAGATCATTAAAAGCAACAACATGAGGATAAAAAACTTTGTTAGGACACAACCCTGTTTTGAAGACAAAACAAAGATACATTTAAGTTGACATTGTCCCATGCACTTGAGTGAGAAACAAAGCTAGCCAGCTTGCTAACTGGTATCTTTGCTTGTTGCGTTGACTAGCATGTTAGCTTACACTCTGCAAGTAGTCTGTAGTTCACCAAAACTGAATTCAACAAAACACGTTTGATTTTCTTGCCCTCCGCAGGTGAAAGAACTAATCATGGAAAGTTTATCTGATGCTCGTGTGAGCAGATCTGAACGAGGACAGAAGAATGAACTTCTCTGTGCGACGAGACGCTGAGAACGGAGAGATAATGCGCTTCCTCCCCTTTCACAGGGAGACTTCCATGTTACTCCGCCACCGTCAGGGAAGAAGGACGGAGCCTGAGAGCGTGATAGCAGCCGTCGGCCCGCAGAACGGCCCCTGTCGGGACACACAGGTGAGCTGAGGGAGCGTACCTGCAGCTCAGCAGAGTGTCTGTTGAGCTGAGCGCTGAACAGCAGCACTGTCTGGGCGTAGGAAGTGATGCGTAGCGGCAGGATGTGGTCGTGGGCCAGTCGCAGCACCATCTCCCCCACCAGCTCCCCTAAGCTCCGCCCGGTGACCCCCAGCCGACCCCCCAGCACTTCCTGTAGGCGGGAGGCGCTGTCCAGCGGCGTGTTGACGAACGGGTACGCTCGCTCCTGAACAGACACAGACAGACCTGATGACATCGACCGGTAACAAATACACCTGTGCACCAAATGTACACGACACCGCTGCGGGGAAACCTGAGACGACCAAACAAAAGGCCTGACAAAGACGCCTCAGGACGCCATGAGGCCACAACGGTACATAAGCTGAAGGAAGCATTGGTGTCAAGGAACAGAAGGTTTACCTCGGTGAATCTGAGCTCCACAGCTGGAACTCCTGCGAACGCTGTGAAACTGTACGCTCCACTGTTCAGATACAGTGGCTTCATGCTGCGGAGAGGAAAGGGGATGAATCTCCTTCTTCCTGCCGCATTATTTAGTGTGCATGTGGTGCTGCTGTGTGTCTCACATCCTCCAGCTGCCTCCCTCCCTCTCTGCCTGGCTGTAGATGCTCTGACCCGCATGTTTAGGATGCTCCACCTTTCTCCCACACACACACACACACACACACACTCAAACCCTGAACATCAGGATCAAACACAACAACCTGACAGGATGTAGCATCGCTATGATGCATCACACGCCGCGTGTTACATCCTGTCACGTTACATCCTGTCATGTCACGCCGCTTTAGGTCACGACGTGCTGCATGATGTGACATAAATAACACGAGAAGACAAAACATGACATTAAGTAACGTGTGAAAAGGAATCATTCAACATGGGACATGAAGGCAAAGCAACACCGAAACGTCGAAACGCACACATCATCCCTCACCTGTCTGATGGCAGCGTCCAGCAGGTCGACCAGGAGAGGACTGGTGGACGCCGACAGGACATCATCACCTGCAGGCAGAAAGACAGTTCAGCTGATTGGCTGCCACATTAAAGAAGGTCTCCTGTGATTGGCTGTGTATTACCCATGATAGCCTGGTCCAGACTGAAGTAGGCTACGGCCTTCAGGTGGAGCATGGATAGGTAACCCTGGAAGAGAGAGGTCAAAGGTTACTAAGTTACTATGGAAACCACAAGGTCAGAGGTCAGGGAGCCAGGGATTGGACCAACCTCCAGCCACTCGGTCGCTCCAACGTTCCCGAAGTCTCCAGCGTCCCAGCTGACAAAAAGCAAACTCCGTCTGGGACTGAAACCTGCACACAAACACACAGAAGCCCAACAGTGCTGCCGTGATGCGCTTTTCCCTCTAACAAGTGACCCCACGGTCGTGACACAGGGAGATTCTGGGGCCGGCTGGACAAAACACCATAGGATTCCTCCTTGGGTACGACACTTGAGTTTTAATTTCTCCATAGCTCAGGCACTTACTTAAGGGCGTGGCACAGAATCCCTGAGAAGGTTTCCTTAGTTAAAGGGTGGCATTTACTGCATTGAAAGAAATTGTACAGCAGTAAAAGTCTACAGTTTCCTTGGAGACCACTGTTTGCTCACCCTGGCACTTGAGAAGCTACCTGTTTTCTCACAAAGTTGGCCTTTATAGTAAAAAAAGTAAGAAGAAGAAAAGAAGACAAGAAAACCAAATGGTCAGAGGAGGAAGGGATTATACTTCTGGAGGAGGTTTGATCCACACATATCACCAAACAGAGAACAACAAATGTGGGAGGAAGTGTATTCAAGACGTCTGGTGTCAGTTCAGGCCAAAACAAAGAGATCACTAATTAGCTCCAGGAAGGAATCCAACCAAACTGGTAAGATTAACTTTAATGTTACTTAGCAACCGCTAAGGTTAGACTAACTGTTTCTGTTAGACGGCCGACAGTGAAGGAAACCTCTGAACAGAAGACGTTCATAATAAAGTTGACATCTTCAAACATATTTAAGCTATAGATATAAACTGTAATGGTTACTTTAGGCTAGCTAGCTAACATTTTATTCATTTATTGGCCATGTTGCGGTTAAGATAGACTCAGGGGTACCTTAGGCTTTTTTCCTTGCTGTGGTTGCTAGGCTCTTTTGTGCAACGGCTTAACTGACTTTAAGGGATTCCTTAAGAATAAAACCAAGATAAGGAGAAAACCTTAAAAACTTAGTGAACATTTTAAGGGAACTTAAGAACTTAAGGGTGTTTTGTGCAACCAATTTTATTTTTGGGAAACCTTAACTAGGACTTTAAAGGAAAATCGGTGTTTTGTGCAACTGGCCCCCGGCGTCGGTCACATGACCCTTCATCCCTGTCATCTCCCCCAGCCTTCCACCACTGCTGCAATGCTGTTATCACACATACTAACACTAACAGAAGTATTGCCATCCCTGCAAATGCACCTTAGAAAACCACCAAGAATGCCATAGCAACCACATAGTAACAGCGCAGAAGCAACAGAGAGTGTCCTAGCAACCACTTGGTAACCACCTAATATTATCGCGATCAAACGTTTCAGCAACACCACAGTCGGGTGTTAACCCCACCATCCACCCTAGCCTGCCACCTAACAATGCCCCACCAACCAGCATCACCCTGATCTAAGCAACTGCTGCTAAGACCTGTCTCCAGGTGAGTCTTACCGTTCTTCACCATGGCAGAGAACGTCCGAGCCAGCTCCAGGAGGATCGCTGTTCCAACTCCGGACTTCACGGCTCCTGGACCCAACGAGTCCCTCTGAGCTCCCAGGATGATGTACTGGTCTGACAGAGAGAGACGGTTCATTATGGTCCACTCGTGAAACATGTGAATCTGTCTCTGGGTCAGTCGGTACCTGGCTCTACTCGCCCCTCCAGAGAGGAGAAGATGTTGTTGAGCAGGACAGGGGTCATGACGTTGTGGACTGCCATCTTGACTCTGCGTCCGGAGCTGAACTCTGGACCGACCACGCAGCGCACATACGGCAGCCGACCCCGCCATGACGGAGGACAGGAAGGACCCGACAGCTGGCTGAGACGCAGAGAAACGCAGTGAGGTCACAAGAACAGCTGGGCGGGTTACCTGAGGGGGCGGGGCTCACCTGAGCAGCTTGGCGGCTACAGTGGCACTGATTGGCAGGGCTGGGATGAGTGGCAGGCCGGAGGACTGGATGGGCGGGAACTGAGTGTGATTGAAGGAGGGAAAGCCGGGGGTGAATGGGTCACCTGACCCCAGGTGGACCTGTGATTGGACGATACAGAGGGAGATGCTGATTGGTCAGCAGCAGAGAGACATGGAACGTGTGTGTGTGTGTGTGTGTGTGTGTGTTACATGTTCGGACACGGCGGTGTGTGTGTTCAGCCCGAGGCGTCGGGGGTCCTGTGGCAGGTCGGCGGGGTCAGGGTAGATCAAAGCTCCGCCTGCCCCGTTCCTCTCAGCCAACCAGACCTTCTCAGCGAAACTGACCCCGCCCCCGACACGCATCACCACCACACAGCCAACCACAGACACACCCGTGCTCTTCAGCCAATTAAAATCCTCCGGACGGCCGTAGTTGGCATAGACCACGCCCCCCTGCAGAGAGAGAGTCAGGTCAAGATAACTGGGATTGTGGTTACCACGGTGACGAACACATCCTGTCTCTGTCTCACCGTGGTACTTCCTGTGGCGCTGTATGGACAGTAGTCAGAGGGGTTCAGGGGAATCTGTTCTGAGACCAGTCCTGCAGAGTCCAGCAGTGACAAAGAGCTCCCCTGAGACCTGCACAGAAACAAACACCTGTGTCCTCCGTCACCACTCTAACCTGTAAGGATGTCTGCACCACCTACCTACCTACCTACCTGTGGGGGAACTGCAGCGTGGCGTACAGAGACTCCGTCCAGGTGTGATCCATCTGCAGCTGTCTGAGGCGACGGAGGATCTCTGAGGCCAGAGACGTCCCCTCTGAGGAACCTGGAGGGTGACTCGCCCTGCTGACCCGACTGATGGTGGCAAACACAAACCAACACAGAATGACTTGTTCACTCAGCCCACCTGACCAGGGGACCAGAGTCACCGCCTGGTACCAAAACAAAGACGAACACGGCTGGAAACTGAACTGAGACGTGGGCCTCAACAGAAACATGGCTTCATGTCTTTCATGTGACTCGTGTGTGAAGAGTAGACAGTGTCCCACCTGACTGTGTTGTGGATATCTTCATCCTGCAACAGCCTCCTCATCATCGCCCTTAGCTCACCCAGGTAAAGCCCCGCCCCTTCCTCTGCAGGGGGTTTAGCTCCGCCCCCCCGCTGCTGCTCATCCTCCTCCCCCCGCCCCCCCAACTGGGAGCGGTGGTACCGCCCACCAAACACTGCGTAGGCCAATAGGAACGCTGAGAGCGGGAGACAGACTAATCAATAAAATGCGTGCGTGCGTGCGTGCGTGCGTGCGTGCGTGCGTGCGTGCGTGCGTGCGTACCTGTGGTGAAGATGATGACTCCACACACACACAGGAACACGCAGCCTCTCCGGTATCCATGGCGATGCCGCAGCACCAAAGCCGTGATGTCACTGCTAGGCCCAGGCTCCACCTCCTCCTCAGCCTCCGATGTCACAAACCTCATCTCCACCGTTGGAGCTCCTCCGACCTCCTCATCCTCAGCCACGCCCACTGAGGAAGACTGGCGAGGGAGAGAGAGCTGTAACCATGGGTACAGGTCAAAGGGGGAGGAGTTTGTCTCTATGCGGCTCTACCTGGATGTTTCACCTGTCTCAGACGAGTCCTGATGGTGTCCATGACGACCTGCAGAGGAGACGGACAGTTAGAGCTGCAAACACCAGGACGAACACTACAAACTCACACAACAGGCTGGACCTTTCAACACATCACAGCATTTAAACAAGCGTGTGTCAGTTCAGGATTAATGTCGACAGTCAGACATCGAAACCTTCCTCCAGATCTTCTCTGAAGGAATGTCACCGCGTGAGCTAATGCTAACGCTATGTGAGCAGGAAGGACAGAGAGGGAGCGGCTCAGAGCTTATTAAGAGAACTGGATTTACTGCGGAGTCCCATGGACAGCTGCAACCATGGTAACTGTATACGACACCTGTGACACCTGTGACAATATGACGACGCGTGCGGTCTAGACCTGCTCTGTAGGAAACGTGCAGGGAGATAACTTCTGTTAACAACTGGAGCTATGTGGTAGCTATGGTAACTGAATCCCGTGGAGATTTGGCCTTGTTTCCAAGTGGAGGACCACGACTGGAGGAGGTTTATTGATTGATCAGCTGATCTGATGGAAACATCTTTACTGTAATGTTAATAATATCACATGATATTAATACTGTAGCTCAGTTAAACTACCTGTGGAAACAGGAACGTTACTCAGAAAATAAAAATATTACGTGCACAATCTGAATCATGAAAACACTCTTTATGTGTTCTTAATCATCAAAAACAGGTAAAAAGGCGAAGGACCCGAGCGCAGACAGAGGTGGCAGGAGGATGAGCGGAGACTGCATTGTCTCACTGGGTAGTTGACCGGCGGCAAACAGGCAGGAGGCATAAATCCAAAAGATTAGAAGCAACGCAGTAACTGGGTTTAAGGAGCCGACAGAGAAACAAAGGAAGCGAACGGGTATCTGGAGGGAGAGCGGAGGAGGGAATGAATGAACGCAGGTGAGGAGTGGGCACAGGTGTGTGGGGGGTGGAGCAGTCAGGGGCTATTGCAGGCCAAGAGAACTACAGGCAGCTAAACACACGAGGATGAAAAAGTACCAAACTTTAGCCCAAACCGCCCTGACCCCGCAGAGGGCGTCGGCTGCCTGAAGCTGCTCTGTCGCCCAGTTATTCTGCTGAGTCACGTCGTGACAGCTCCAGATCTGTGATCAGTTGTTTGTCTGTTGCTCAGAGGGGTCAGAGGTCAGCGTGCTGTTTGATCTGTTAACTTTATTAACAGTAAGTAAACAGACACACACTGCAGCTGCCTGCTGGAACATGAACTCCTCAGTCTGCTCTCACATTCATCATCCTGTTTGATTTAAGGTGGTATTAACCAGTCACGGAGGACTACAACATTCACATCTCATGGTTGATGTTCTTGAAGACGCACACGACAGCCAGTCAGTTTCAGATGGCTGCAGGTGGAGAAACTGTTTGCAGTCATGAAGAAGCACAGAAATCATCATGTGGAGACAAACAGCTGATCAATAACAACCACTTTAGGAATGAGAGATCAGAGATCTACCAACCTTATTTATTCCTCCTCTCTCCCGTCTCGCTCTGTCCATCGGTCTGCTTTTTGTCGATCACTCAGTGTTTTGTGTCAGCTTTGGAAAGTCCGACCCCCCCGACCTGAGCTGCTGTCGCAGAGCTCCGCCTCCTTCGCCCTGCAAACACCTTGCAGTAAAAAAACAGATCTAACGGACACCAAACTATGTGGAACTGCTGGAATATTATACGGATGTTATAGACTGAGCAATAGATTACTGAGGGAACACACACGCAGCCCTGGGGACATCCCATAATATTATTCCTTTAGTTTGGTACAGAACTACCAAGTCAGCAGGTGGACACAGCGATGGCCCTTCAG